>QYTT01077284.1:0-12493 GCA_006980735.1 Dasypogon diadema | reverse complement strand
TATATATCTATATATATATATATATTAATTAACTGGTGAGCATGAACCGCAGTCGCTAATTTGTTTCAATAATTATCACGCCGTGAAATATCTCACGCTTCATGTTGCACTTATTGAGGCATTCAGATTTGTTAAAAGTTGGCTTTGGTTAAGTAGAAGCTAACAATCACTCTAGGCGAGAACAGCTGGTGTGCTGGGCACGTTCTCGGTTTTCATTCCATTGCGAAAGTAGGTAACAAGAACGTTCCTCACTATTAAAGGTTATGTGGCTTTGAAAGCTCATTAAACGCTTGTTGACATCTTCAATTCACATTTTAGGATATTAAATCCAACCGTATTATGACCTCTTAACATGTCGACTAGCATTTTCCGCACACAGCACACTCAAAAAGTCAACTTGTCGAAAAGGTTCAGCCACCAGAACGGAGTTTTTCCTACCACAACCGGAAAAAAATGAAAGACAGTTCCCATCATGTATCACGTCAAGCCCCCTAAGCAGCCATCCAACAGCTCGACGGCAGTCAAGTCCCCACTTCATTGTCATCAGCATAATACATCATGAAAATAAGTGAATAAACATAAAAATGACAATGTGACATTTTCTAATGGCTTTCGCAGCCTTTTTCTAGCGTTTATCCCCGGCACCCGCCATTGGCAGCGGTCTCCAATCTCATGCAGTTCCTTCGTCCTGGTACTTTCTTTTTTGTACAGCAAGGATAATAAAAAAATCTTTTCAAATAAAAATTCACTGTATGTGTACGAACGAAATCATAAATAAGTCGTTGTGTAAGTTGGATCAACGTACAGCGCTCCTTCGTTCCTAGAACAGGATACTGCAGGAAAAAGGCAGGTTCCAGGAACATAGTGCCTGATAACTCCTTAAAATAGACGTTTGTTGAGGCACAGCTTGGAGTTATTCCTCTCCAGACGTAGATGTCATGTAATTTCTGCTTGATAAGCCATGGCTTCTTGCGTCTTGAGCATTGGTCCCACGCTGTGCCACCCTTGTTAACCCTTGATGGTTCTTAAAGGATGCCTATTTATGTGTGGGAACGACATTTCTTTGTTCTGGTTGACTGTTTTTTATGATTCTTGGAAAAATTTTTAAAAAGCATGTAAACAGTAAAAGATAGGTGCCGATTCAGATTTATTGAAATGCATTTTTTTATTAACACAGATAGAAGGGTTAATTATTTTTGGGTTTCAAGTTAAAATTTTAATTGAAATTGGAGTCTGCAAGAGCCGGAAGTTTATATATTTGATGCAATTGAAAATACTTTGGTTTTTTTGTAATGCTGCCCGGTATAACTCAGCAAAGTTTTGTTTGGAAAATTGGTTAGTGGAAGGCAAAGTTCTGTCGGTTTTTCATAAAAAGAATGTAGTGAGTTATCTATTAACCTTTTCTGGAAAAAATTTGGCCTTCTTACGTTATGAACTCCTAAAGTGTTATTTGAACATTTTTTCTGAAGTGAACCCTGAACCGTCCAAGAGATTTGATATAATTATCTGTTGATCCACGTTTAGGGCAATAAGATGAATTCGGGAAAATCTCCCAGCCAAATATGAAGAAATACGATGCGCTTTATATTGACTAATATTTCGTGTTTTCTTCACCTGGTTTAAATGGTTCATCATACAGCAATCCTTCATGAATCCACCAACAACTAAAGATTAACCTCTTTTAGTGAACGATGGTTCTTATAAGTCTTTTCTGTTGCAAAAATATTTAGAACTTGGGTTCTTTTCATCGATTTTCTGAGCAATTTGTTTATCATAATATTCACCTATCTATCATCTACATCCGAGCTGGTGCTGTCTAATGACCATCTGAGAGATCTTTTTCTTGTATAATTCAGTATCGACGATATTTCTTCCCACAAAATTACCATCCATGTGGTCCTTCGAGCCGGATCTCCAGCATTCTAAGAGATATTTCGGTATTCAAAATGGTTTAAACTGTGCGATTATTGCATTATTTTATTATTTTGTAAATTGTATTTTCTTTATAAATTTAAAGCTTATGCTAACACATAAGTTCATCATTGTTTGAATACGAAGATGTGGTGGTAACTTCTTTACAATATTATTGCATTGGACGGAGATTTTCATGTCAATGTTTTTGGATTACATAAAATGAACTGATATTTTTTCGGTGTATATGTATTAGGCCAACAAACCGGTTATACGTAACAAGGTATAACTTTCAGTTATAATACGCCCACGGATCAAGGGGTTTTGGGCGCAACATATTTTTTCATAGTCAACGACATTATATGTATAAATGCGTCTGCGTTTTTAGCAATTGGAAGTTTAAGAAAGGCTTTTTCTTTTAGTTTTTGGGCGTTACACTGAGTCACCTGAGGAACCTTGTTCAAAACAAAGCTGTGGACTGAATGTTAAAGGACCTTTAGAATTAAAATTACAACAATAATCATTGGATTAATCGATCTATGAATGGTCACGCGGATTTCGAACCACTTAGTAGTTGCGGTATTCAATGGCTTTTAGTGATTATCTTGTTGTCAGCAACAAAAGTCGAAGATTGATGTACGCGAGAGAATATAAAGCCAAAATCTTATAAGCTGACAGATTCACAATTAATTTGCTTTTCAACGAAACGTTCAACCAGGAGGTATAATTAACTCTTTTATTGAAGCCTATTGTAACATTCGATGTAAATAAGTGAAATGCCATTTATGAAAACTTTCTTGGCGTGGACATATCATTGGAGTCACCCATTCAATAATATCCTTTGGAAACTGTCAAATTCTACAGTGTAAAACATGAAAATCATTTTATATCTGCAGCAGAATTTTCAATTTTTTCTTTAAAAAATCTGGGTACTGATGGGTATTACAAAAGTATAAAGTTTGGTTGCCAAATGTTTAGTGGAATTAGTGTGACAGCTTTAGATAAGGGTTCAAGAAACCAAAAAAACGCTTAAGCGTTGCTTGCTAATTTAATTCGGTTCATTCAAAGAAAGGACACACTTTTATAGACAGCAATAAAATAAAAAGGAATTTTACGACCTTTCATAATATTCCGACAAGTTCTCTACTCCAGAAGTTATCTCGACACCAAGTTAAGTCTTGGTATCTACGTCGTTCCTTGTGGGTCGGATGATGTCCATTGAAAGTTTTCTATTCCAACACTTTTTTCCGTCTTTACTTTTTCTGACTGTGGAATAAACCGTTCGCTATTTTCTTCCTATGCTTGCAGGGTCTTTCCAAATGTCCCTCAACTTTGGTTTGTTGATGTCGGAGTTATTTTTACGTTTTCCTTTTGTTTGCTCTCCGTTGTTTGCACACTACTATTACCCCTACTCGAGGCAACAGTAGTTTGATTTTTTTTTGTAGTGTTCCTTTTTTTGAAATCGATCTGAGGAAAATCGAAGGGAAAGTGGCGAAACTAAAGAAGTGACTTTTATAGAGAAAATATTTTTCAAGAACTTGATAAGGGTTGAATTGAAAAGGATAAATTGTTTTACATATCAAATGTTTTTTTAAGTGATAGTTTTCAGTTTATGGCGGTCCATGTTTACTTATTTTGCAATATTGCTCTGGATGTAGGTATTTAATTTTGTTTATAAACAAAAGTATATTTCTACTGCCGCAAGGATTTAACATAAAATCTACGGATTGCAAAAATAAGCCATGGTGTTTGGAGGAACATGATACAAGGGATTGTATTAGAGCTTTTCAAGACAAATTCGTAAACTGCATTAGAACGTTTCTAAATCTCAATTTGGAAGTGAACCACTGACAAAACACGCTGAGTTTGAACTGCCCGAACTGCCCAGTGTACAAGCGAAAACTCTTTGTGAAGAAAAATACAATTGGGTACTAGCAACTAAACTATTTAACAGGTTGAGTGCCCCAATTAGCATAAAAGCTTTCGTGAGAGAATTACTTGGTGAATTGCATTTGTCCGGAGAGAGCTTTTAAGTGCCGCTCCCCAGAGACCGGCATGGCGTTTAACGTGTTAATTGAAACTCATCTGAATATTCAGGGTTTGTTAAATAATTCTGGAGATTTTGAACGAATGGTTGTTGAGGAAAATTTGGAATTAATAATTTTAAAAGGGACGCATTTCCCCCCTCCTCCCCTCTCTCTCACAGACACACACATATCCGTGTGTACGGTAGTGTAAATGATTACTCAATGTATATTTCACCGCTTTAGAACTTAACAATTGTCTGTTCAAAACGTTTCAACAGTCTTGATAAATTGACCAAAATCGTCTGTCACACATACATATGTGACGATGTGTCACACAGATGTGACGATTACCAGCGAACCAGTTAAAGTGCTTTCTTGCAAAATGTTTATTATATTAAAATCTGTAGTAGGCAGTTGCTATTAAACATTTACAGCATCTCGAAATCTTGAGATTGTCATCAAATAGATTAGAAAACGCACAATCAGTAATTCCTTGAAACATTTACGACTTTAATCCTAAATTTTTCCGAAATTATACGATAAATTATCTGCCCTCGTCCACGGTGAGTGAAAAGATCATATGAATGACAAAACCTGCAACTCAGTGGGTCATCAGGACAGGTGGGACTGTGGAAGGAAATCGGGGTTAATCACAGCCAGCTTTTGATATTGATACTAAATTAATCCAGGCTATATTCACCCAAATGCGTTTGGGCTTCGATATCAGAATGAAATGAAGCCAGAAATTAAATTAATTCAATTTAATTATGTTAAATTCATACGCCTAGTTAGCTGAAGAGGTATACATCGACCGCATTCAGTCTGACCTTAGCAACGGAGCTAATATTAATTGATGGTGTTTGCGCTCATGGCGAGCAATTAGCTTCTATTGGGAGTAAATTCCCGGTCAGCAAATTTTATTATTTGTTTTACATAGGTTAATTGAGCGAAATATGTATGGGATGGGATGCCACTCCTCTCAGCCCTGGACGGTGATGGAGGACAGGCGCCTGGCACTTGTAAGGGTGTACTGTATGTCAGTATCGGTTCACAATAAAAATTGTTGTTTTCCTCATTACACTGAGCCACAGAGTGTAAGGAGAAGGAAAAACAAGCTTCTTGCATTGCAGCTTGTTAAAAGAGACTTACATCACTCACCATGGTGATAACGTTCCGAGATAATGTCGAGATTCAATTTATTTCCCAGCGACTCTAATGGATAAAGGAAACATTAAGGACACAGTTCTTGGCAACTGGAAAAAAACGAGAAAAGAGATATCATTATGGAGGGAACGCAAAATATGTTGTTAGTTGTGTTTTATGCTTATGTTTATTGACTTTGGTACGTGATGGTGTGCTCAAGAAACCTCTACGAATGACGAATGATCCTTGCATTGTTGGGATTTTTTGCATTCGCCTTCACTGCTTGCAGCTGATGGTTTTGCAAGAAAAATTCTGAAGAGTAAGGAGAGCCAATAAAGTCTGAGATTAGGGAATAAAACTTGAATATAAAATGTTTTTGTTCGTCTTCTTGTTCTCAGGACGTAAGCCTTATGTCCTTGAGGAAGAATTCAAAATGGGAAATTGCCATTCCTATTATGAAAATTGAAAGTTGGAGAATTTGGATGTACGAAAATGAATTTGAATTGTATTCTGCTTTCAGAGTAAAATGATTTATTTCTTAAATATATTGTTTTGCTTGTCAACTTACATTGCATTTATTAAATAATTATTTATTCTTGCTGGTCTATAGGGGTACGTGTTGCAGAATTATTTAGAAGATAGGTGTTGCTCATTCTGCATAATAAATCTTAAGTTTCGAAGTAGATGCCTCCAGCTATAAAAAATTCTATGAGCATGATCCGAATGTCATTAAGGAATGAGTAACGATTAACGATTCTTGCTGGCTGTGATTATTTTTTTTACTACTTTGGTACATTGCGATGGGACTCGAACTAACAAACTTATGAGCTATGAGTAGGGTGAGTTGTGGGAAGAAAATTTTAACGATATTGAGAAGATATTTTTACTTGTTTTTGTTGACCCAAATAAATAAAAAAATATAATAGCAATAACTAATCAAAACCTAAATTTCATCTAAAATTACATTTTTCGTTTCTTCGAGCGTCCCGCAAAAACTTTAGATTTTCTTTTTAAGAGTACCAAAAAATAATCGTGGTATTACATGGAAATTGTGTTTTAATCTGATCAGTCAAGTTTATTTCTCTTATCAGTTCGTAAGTTTATTACTACAAAAAAGCTCTTTCTACATACTTTTTGTAGTTGTAGTTTAGGCGAGAAAATCAAGAGATTTCACGCACTGTTCAGAAAATCAGAAAATGCTTTGAAAAATCAGTAATCTCCTGCTAAATCCGGAGAAGTAAGGACCTAAGGAGCTATGAGTCAGTATGGATATGGGATTTTTTTTAACGAATAATATATATTTTTAAAGTACTATACCTAAGCTCAGGGGACAAACCCTGTGATGCACACAGCATAGCTTAGGCGGAAGGAATTATGGAGATAGAGGAGATTAGGAAATTTGACCTGATGAACGTTGCAAAGTATGCCACAATTTTCGGTATGAAATTTCTACTGTGGAATGTCCCAACTACTGGCTTCGCAGATAAATTCTCTTCCGCAGGACTGTCCCGCGCTACTGGTATCCAGATAAATCGCCGCGCCCTTTGCAGGGTATGAAATATGAATGGTGAATTAACTCGTAATATATTCTGCTTGACATAGAGTCTAAGAACTCTCTTGAATTACTCACGATATCGGTGGGACTTCCTATTTTGTTAGATCAGTACGGAAGTATTTGAAACAGAACTCATACTTCTGAAAGCAAAATTTCCGGAATTTTCCTTATTTATGTCATTATTTATTTGAATTTGAATTAAAACGTACAAAATTTGTTCGTTTTGGTGAAAAAAGAGGCTTGAATCGCAAAAGTAAAAAAAACATAAACTCACTTGGGAAACAGAATTGGAGTGGGAAATCATTAAAATCGTTTTTCGTTAAAATCGCATAAGAAGTTACACGGACACTTTTGTTCTATGATTTTGTCGATCAGAATTTTGATTTGATCAAAAAATTGATTTTGTCGAGCAGAAAAATTTAATTTAATTGTTCTTGTGTAGAAATTGAACTTTTAAATACTTTAGAAGATAAGCTAGTTTTAGTCATTTTATTTACTAAATAGAAAATCATTACAACGTTAAGGAAAAAATAAAATGAATTTTGAATTTGAATTTGAAATTTTAGATCTTGGCCAGTAGACTGATTGTCGTGGATAGATATATAAAAGTACCAGAAAAAAGCCGCTTCTTTCGGTTTTTTCCAATTTTGTACTGCTTTTTTCATAAAAAGCACAAAAAAGCATTGTGTCATGGTTTTTTACGGCTTTTTATGGTTTTTTGCAGTTTTTTACGGTTTTTAGGTTTTTTTACGGCTTTTTATCCTTTCGAAAGTTGAAATAATAAGGAATTTATTTGCATATTCGGCTATTTACTATCCTACTCGCATACATATATTAATATTTCTATATTTGTTTTAATTTAATTGTGAACACAAATATTAATTTTTAATTTAAACACACCACTAACATTCCTTTCTATCATATTTGTTTCTTTACAAAAACTATGTTCAAAAAATAGCTAACGCCTTGTTTATATTTTATTTGTTGCTACTTAATTACCTTCAACTAATTCGTTTCTTTATTCCAAGAAATTCTCAGGACATAGGAATGCGCAGCAACTAAAACTTTTATTAAGCCAGCCACGCATTGTTCGGAATTTCCTATTTTACATGTAAATTTATTGCCGACTTTCCGCCGGCAAAATTTGAAAAGAAAAGGACGATTAAATTATATCTTCACTTTTATTTCCTGTCAACATTATAAAAATTTCAAAATCTCCAATTTTAAATTACTAAAGCAACAAAAATTTGAAAGACCTTCGTTCGTTTATTTCCAGAAAAAACTAAAACCCGCTTTGCCTTTAATGGTACGAAAGATAAAAAGTCGAGAAAAACTATAAAAAGCAATGACGTCATGCTGTTTCGTTACTCGATTAAAGCATGAAAAAAGCCTGCTTTTTATGCAAAAAAGCTGTAAAAAGCACAAGAAAGCAAATCCGTATTTTAGAAGTTAAATTTATTTCCTCTCCGAACTCTGAAACTTTTAACCAAATAAATTCAGATTTCAGCAGCTACAATGGGTAAATCGTACAAACTACTAGGGTCAAAAATAGCTCTGATTTTTGTGCACTGATTATTAGCAGCCATTAAGAGTTGTAATAATTAGGTGGTTCAGAATCTACGTTAATCAGAAAGTTCAGTTTTTCTTAACTAAACCGGCGATTACATACATTTATAGATATTTTATCTACTTTAATATCATTAGTTTCTTGAAATACGATAGTACAAGGTCTACGAAATACTTATTTGGCAGAAGTACTTATGTGGTAGAAGTTGTCAGGCAATCTCCGATATCAAAACTCTTCCCTTTTGTTTTCCGCAACTTCCAGAATTTAATTAGGTCTCAACAGCAGCAGCAAACATCCTTTGTTGAAAATAATCGCCAGACTAAAATAAATTGTCGAATAAAGTTTAAGAATTTCCACATTACATAAACATTATTAAAAAAAGTTAAGCTGGTAAATATTTTTAATGCAGAAAGGTAAACTTTCGAGGCGCTTTATTCGGCATTTGAACTGCTGTACTTTTACTAACTAGACATGATGGTAACAAGTGCTCAACCACAGTTCACTAAAGTGCTTCCTCTGTGTTATACCCCAGTGCACCACCTCATTCCATCCATGGTTCCTCTGAAAAGATTTACATTTCGTGGAAAACAATTTTTTCTACGGAAGACTTTTCGGGTATCAAAGTTTTTCTACAGCCAGCAAGACGAGAAACTTCAAAAAGAAATCTCCTGTAATCGAAAGTCAAATAAAAGTTGAAGTTTACCTCATCTCCACTAACGACTGCGAGTGCAATCAACTTGAGTGAATTTCAATAAGGACCGCGATCCTTGCCGGAGCTTGAGGTAAGTGTGCTAAATAAACACTTCACCGTGAGTTGTACATTCCGAAAGAAAGTTTCGTTGGTATTAAGTTGTGTAGGAAGGCTTTGAGGCAATATTCGGATATTTTGAGGGAATGCTGTACTAACAACTTCACCAATACATGTTTGCATAAGTTTTCAAATAATTTATAATATGAAATTTCTTTCATTTTTCTTTTTAAGATATAAAAATGGGGATTACAAGAATCTGGAGTAAAGTTTGGGGGCATTTGAAAATTTTTAATAGGTGCTTTTTGCTTTTTTTTTGAAGTTCCAGTTTTTATTACATGCCAAGTTTGTGGGATGCTTTGTTGCAATACAAATATAAAATCTTACAATGGTTTTCTGATGGATTTGTTACCTTGTCCTACAGTTTGTGTGCATACCTAACATTTGTTGTAGCAGAAGCTTGGGGAAATATATGAGAGGAGTTATGCAGAGATACAGGTAAGATATAATCTCAAGAAACCCTGACTGTGTAATTGAAGAAGCTGAACAGGTATTTGGTGAAACTACCCAGTAGGAAATGTAAGCAATACTGCATCGAAACTATCATCGATGAAAGTATGCCATAATAATTACTTTACAGGTGAAAGTATCGATGAATTTAGCATTGAGATGTCCTAGGGGCGATCTATAATGTCTACCCTTTGCATTACCTACTCATCGATGTATTCAGCAATGTGTGTGGATGCTGGAAATCACTGATGAAAAAAATGTATTTATTCACTGGCTTTTTATACTTTTCAAGAGGATTTTTTTTACAATAGTGTAGGATAGGATAGGAAGGATAGGAAGATAGGATAGTAAGGTAGGATGGTAGAATGGTAGAAGGTAGGATGGTAGAAGGTAGGATGGTAGGAAGGTAGGACGGTAGGAAAGTAGGATGGTAGAAGGTAGGAAGATAGGATGGTAGGATAGGAAGGTAGGATAGGTAGGTAGGAAGAAGGAAGGTAGAATAGGAAGTTAGTATAGTAGGAAGATAGGAAGGTAGGATGGTAGGAAGGTAATAAAGAATAGGAATCACAGGAAACTTTCCCTGCTTACTCTCTCACCTCTCAGAGGGCTAAGAGTTTTTGAAGCATAATTTTAACAACGGAGTTTAGAACATGTAAAATGAAAAGGACGTTATTAAACTTTAAATTCATATATTAATGCAAAAAAACATAAACATTTTCTTTCCAACATAAAGTAAGTCTTAATTCATTAATGTCCTTATTATTAAGAAAGAATAAATAAGAATAATAATAAAAAGAATAATATTATTAAGAAAGAATAAACTTTTTAATAGTAAACTCATGTATGTTTTCTCTTATTACTTAAACGCTTAAAGAAGCGATTTTTTTGGAGATGCATAGCTTGTCTCACTTCGCGAATGAAGTCAGTTTCCGTATACCCTTCTGTTCTTGATGCCTCTGAAATAGAATTAAAGTAAGTAACACTCCTTTAGTACGGACTAATGGAAGGAGATCTACCGAATAAAACATTTTTTAGTTCTTTTAATTCCTGAAATGACCTTTTTCCTTTTGTGCCATGATAATTGTAATCAGTTATTACCGCATCTGTGAAGAGCCTGGGAAAATTTTTTTTAGGCCTCCCGGTTGAATTATACGTTTGATGGTAGCAATCTATCAAATGACAAGGATAATACTCCATTTAATTATAATTAATTATAATAATTCTTCGAAGGAATTTGCACTTCCACTGGGGGTCTCGAAATCAAATTCACAATTTTCTTCCCTAACATTTTCCTCACTTCCGTTTTCATTTCCCGTTAAGTTCTGTTCAACACTTTTTAACAATAAATCCCGTTCTTTTTTAATTAACCGTCGAAGCTGGCGTTTACTAATTATTTTCTTTGTCTTCATTTTCTATCAATAACTTAACAAATCTTACCCAATTTTCACAATAAATTCCAAACTCGAACTGCGATGCGTACTCAGGAAAAACACAAAATATCACGCACTTACTGAATGCACTTGACCTTTTCTCACGAATGAACAAGTTATACTGACATAAAGCTCCTAAACTAGTGAGCTACACATTATGTTTGCCGACTTTATGCATGACTCGGGGTATAAACTTTCGTCGATTCCTATTGTGAACTTTTTCATATAGGAATTCATCGAAGTCAATTGGAATCTATTCCTGCTTTTCCTACTGGGTAGGGATGACTTCATATCTACGAATCGGTTTAATAGCTTTCCGCACGTATCTTCACAGAAAGAAAAACAAAATAGGCTGTTGGCTTTGTTCAAGCGTATAAATTCTCAGGAGCGGATGATATATATTAGATTTTTGCGGATATATCGGCTTAAAAAAGAACTAATTTTGTTTTTTAAAGTGATTTTTTAACACCTGTCCCGCTTAATGACGAAGAAAAATAATTGTGTTGTGAATATGGCAGATGGGAGGCGGGGGTCCATCCATACAATTTTTAGACTGAATTAAGAAATCATCTCTTAAACGGTCAGCATCTCAAGCCAGGTATATACCGAATGTCTGAGTAAAGTGACTAATTGGGCGACCATGAGACAAACTAAAAATTCTACGGGAAAGGAGGAGGAAACGAGTGCGTATTCACTCTTCTTTAAGTGGTACACCCTGTGTTTACCAGAGTTCGGTAACTCACGAGTGTGTTGCTTCAGCTCAGTTAAATATTGGCTCAAGATCACGAGTTAGTAGAGTTATAACTTCTCATTCACGTGCGCACATGCGCGTGTTCCGCACACGTATCGATATCTTGTCTAGTTCCCGAGACATCAACCCCTTTCACCTTTTAGCTGCGTTTTTGAATATCCCCCTCGCCCTTCACTTCTACACTTTATTGTAGTATCGTGTATAGTATAGGCCATCTCCTCTTTCCATTTGAGAATTTGAGACTACAAACGTGCTGATATTTTATCTATTTCTCGAGATATCAGCCCTTTTGCCTTTGAATTGCACTCCCTTCATCGTTCTTTCTACGAACAAAGAATCTTTCTGCGTGAATAGCTAAAACTAGTGATGGAGTATTTGTTTGTAACCCGCTCTTTGTTTGTTGACCACATAGTGTTATTGGTTAGGGTTTGGGTTTATTATATTAACCCGGTTTTGAGTTAGAGTTAGTGTTGGGTTTTAATCCTTGCTACAAATTACTTCTGAAGTAGCTATCCGCTTTTCCCTTAAACTCCGCTGGTCGAGCCGGCCGATCTATACAGATTTTTTCCCCTGTTGGCGTGGGTTCGAATCCCATACAGGGCATGGCGAATTATCTGGGTACCACCAGCGGTTGAGGCAGTTCTACTGACAAGAATTATACTTGTGAAGCCGCTGGGATTGTTGCACAGTAATAATATCATGCCAAAAATTATGGCTCACTTGCAACATTTGGCAGGTTAAAATTTCCCAATCTCCCTTTTCTAATAATAATTTAATTTAATTTCTCCTAATAATTTCCTTCCGTCTAAGCTGTGCTGTTGTGCATCATAGGGTTGTCTCCTGAGCTTAGA
>QYTT01077278.1:4003-14121 GCA_006980735.1 Dasypogon diadema | reverse complement strand
AACAGTCCAGCTATTTTTTGAATCAAATTGTTATCACTTTGAATAACTCTTTCTACTATAAATTTCCCCATTTTAAAAATGCCGTCATATTTTTCCGGATATACATTTAGAAAATTTCAGAAAGTAAATTCAAACTTGAAAATGTCCACGTAAACAGTAAATTATTCTTTCTCGTTTGTATTAAAACCATAAATTACAATGTAATGACTTTCTGATGTGAACTGAGAATTCTTATTAATCTAAATGGTAATAATTTCCTTGTGAAGTTATTCAAACTAGGAGATCTCTGTGCAATTGCACAAATTGAAGGTATATGAGTGACATAACGTTTTTATATGTTCCCTCGATTTGCACCTTAAATTTCAAAGCGCGTTTTTTTCAGAGGTGTCCCCTGTAGGCCTAATCCCCCCATGCAAGGAAGCAATAAAAAGACACTTGCAAAATATTTTACCATGTAAAATAATGAAATGAAAAAAGTTCCAATAAATCCATATATTGCATACTTATCGGTGGCAAACACCGAACTTAACACCAAGGTTACCAAGGAACGTAACCCCAAAGTAATGAACACAACCCCGAACTGATGCGGATCAGTGTTGCCATTATAAAATTTCCAGAAAAGCTTGATGAAACTCCATATAAAAGAAGTGGCTGAAATACGGAACCGGGAGCTTTCTTTGTATAATTAATATATAGATAACAGAAAATTCCTTCACTGCTCTTTGTGAGTGTCCATAGACGTCATAATATAAATAGACGCAGCGCGTTGTTGAACAAACGTTTACTAGATATTGATACTAAGGGCCGATTCCAATCCAAGTCTTCGTCTCGTTATAACAATTTGTGACGTCAGACCGAGACAACTCGGAGCTTTGCTAGTTTGTATAACACTTCATCAGTTTATATTTGTCAGGTTAAAATTACCCAATCTCATCTTCCCTAATTTCTCTCCGCCTAAGCTGTGGTGTGTGTAATATAGAGATGTCCCCTGGCCTTAGGCCATACCTTAAAAAAGCACTGCAATACACGATTCCTTTAAGGAGAACAGTCTTTCGTTTCTGTTTGTCCCCGTTCTAAAAGGAATAAATGCACTGCCAGTAGATACCAACAATGGTAATAAGAGGTGAAAATTTCACCTTAAACGTCTTTTTAACTAGATATAAAACTAGCTTTGACCTACTTTATAGTTCAAGATGATCAACTTATGTTTCCGCCCTGCAATATTTAAAATAGTTTTTCTTATTAACTACAAATATGCTACATAGAAACAATAGCAAAGTTATATTTCGAAGTACAAAAATTATCATTTTTAGGGTTCCGTACCCAAAGGGTAGTAAAACGGGACCCTATTACTAAGACTCCGCTGTCCGTCCGTCCGTCTGTCACAAGGCTGTATCTCATGATAGTGATAGTTAGACAGTTGAAATTTTCACAGATGATGTATTTCTGTTGCTGCTATATCAACAAATACTAAAAAACTGAATAAAATAAATATTTAAGGGGGCTCCCATACAACAAACGTGATTTTTTTGCTCGTTTTTGCTCGATACTGATAACGGCGACAGGTAGACGCTTGAAATATTCACAGAATATTTAGTTATATATTCACTTTAAAAACAAATAATTAAATTAAAACAAATATTTAAGGGGGGCTCCCATACAACAGACATGATTTTTTTGCCGTTTTTATAGATAATGGTAAGGAACCCTTCGTGCGCGAATCCGACTCGCACTTGGCCGGTTTTATTCATAGTCATTCTCATGATAGTAGTAAAGTTTACATTGGTTTTTTTACCTACTTAGAAATGTAATTTTGCATTTCACTAATATTTTACTAGTAGTAGATTAGCTTTTGTGCACTGTAAATCATTTTTGACCGTAAGTCACTCTACGACAACAATATAATAATTATACTAAATTTTGTCGGAAGAGACGAATGTAATTTATCAAATTGCTTGTTACTTAGGAATCTCATATCGTTTGTTTTAATTAAAATTTATTGCACTTTGATTCAATTAGAGTAAGAATGTTCTTAAGCTACAGACACACTTTTACATCACCGAATAAATTCATTAGTGCTGTTTTGAATTTGAAGAGTTTTTTGACTTTTAAACTTCACAAGAATTTGCGGAATAACCAAACAAATTTTTAACATCATTTCGAATATCAAATACTTCACCATTGATGACACATGTAATATGAGCAATGGCGAGAAAAAATTAATTATATATTATATAATACAAAAATTACACAAAGGAAGGTTTTCCTTTTAGTTGGGAGTTTTTCTTGGCTGCTAGTGTAAAATACTCCACAATTGCTATCATATTTAAATTGAATGCTTCTGCAGCACCATTATCTATTTACGTGAATGAATGATATTCCGACACAATTATTAATGTACAACTATAATACCATAGCGAAAATTGGCATACCCAACTTATAGAAAAAAAAAGCGCAAAAAACGCTCTTTTAGCTTGAATGCACTTAGGGTAACACAATGAGTAATTGTTTTAGATTTGTTTGTGTTTGTAATTGCACTTAATAAAATTATCAATTACAAAACAGTAATTGTGTAAATGATTAATCGATTACATTTTGTAATTTTGTAATCGATGACGTTATCAACTGTTTTTTCATATTAGATAAAACGTTCCATTGTTTTGGTGGCAGTTGTGTTGCTCCTAATAAGCTTGGGAGGATGATACTAACTCAATTTGATTTGCGTTTACATTATTAAGCATTAGTAATGATGATATCGACCTATAATAGAAATTATCACCATTTGTTATTAAAATTAGATTAATCGATTAAATTAAGCTCCCTATTGCTTGATGATCGATAAGCTTGAAGTAGATATCTCTATATTTTGTTTATTTTGATTACGGTTTGATTTCTTCCTAGGGGTCCCATATTATCATAGTTATATATGCAGCATAGATTGTTGTTATTCCATTTCCTTAATATTATCTCACATTTCGTGTTGAATGTTCCATAAAATGCATCACGGCACTTCTTGATGATGATTTGAATAGACAAATAATTATATGTTTTTTTACGAACAGCAATGGAAGAAAACTCAATTGTATTTTTGTTTATATTTATCCTTTTATATAACCCTTCATATCGATTTTTAGATCTTCATGAAAAATACTTCTTCTGTGGGGATTTTGTGCAGAACGGTTTCGATTGTAGATGTGTAATTGTACAAAATTTCCTTATGTGCCTGGTCAGCTACACATTTAAACTCCTCCTTAGGAATATTACGGCGATTCTGCTCTTATAGTTCAAGTTTAGTACTTTCTATTCACGTTTCAAGTGTCAACTTTTAAATTTGAAACAATTTTTGGACAGTGAATAAAAATCTATTATTACGTACACATTTTACGTAAAATCAACAAGAGCGTCGAGCGGGCTGTGTCGCACGTTTACAGATTTTCTCCCCTGTGGGCGTGGGTTCGAATCCCGCACTGGACACGGCGACTTATCTGGGTACCAGTGGTTGTGACAATTCTACTGTACTTGTGAAGCCACTCGGATGTTGCACAGTAATAATCTCATAAGTAAAAAAATCGAAATTTTTCTTACTGGTTGATGGGTTTGCCTTCCCTGCAAATAAATTTTTGAGGATACAAAGGATACATATATAAAACGATACATTTATCAATTTTTTCGCCTTATGTTAATTGAAAAAATTTTAGTTCAGTGACATTTTTTTATTTTGAGGGAGAGAGTTATATTTTGAAGCACCTTTCGTATCAATATCTAGTATGCGTTTGTTCCGAAACGCTTCATCTATTTATATCTATGAGCCTGTTTACATGACAGCTTGAAGCTTACTTGAAGCCGGCTTCAAGACGCATGAAAACGCAGTAGGCTTCAGTCAAGTCGATCGCAAAAAATTTGCTTTTTGACTTGAAAGCTTGCATATAAACGCCACTTGAGAGCTTGCGTACTTGAATTTGACATTTGTATTTTAGGGAGTTTTGTTTGTAGTTGTTTATGGTTGCTTCAAAGCAAATACTGCGAAAATGGCTAGAAGAAACGATATATAGGTACATGCAGCAACACAAAGTTATGAAATGTCAACTGAAGCCAATTTCAAGAGTTCGATCGAAGCGAAATACCATCCATATACCCGCCTGATTTCTTGAGTTCTCAAGCTGTCATGTAAACATATACTCTATGGTATTTTCTTTCAGAAGATCCACTTGCATAGCCGTCTTCGGTTTTCGAAAAATTCTTATAAGGACCTTTTCATGGACTCTGCTGAGTGCAATATGGTTCAAGCCTACCACACGTCTTCTAAATTCTTCATTCTCTATTAAGCGTTTTACTTTTAAGTGCACTGACAATAATGAGATTACATAAGCCATCATCAACATCAGCTGTGAGACCTCCTGACTAAACGGTAACGAAGTGAAATCCTCGGCTAAGATAAACAGCTTCGCCACTCCACAATCAGACTAGTTCTGTACCCCATTAAGACTAAATGGAAAAATATGAGAAAAAAGTACGGCATGCGCCAGGAATCAAAATAAATTTTTTCGATTTTGAAATTCAAGTTCCATCAAGTGTATTTTTTGGTTTAAAATCATATTATTTGGCTATCCTTACTAGAGTATTAGGGTAATACGAAAGTTATTTTAGATGTTTTTTATTTTCATGGAGAATTCCGAGATATTTTGTACTGATTAAACAAATTTTGGTCAAATGATGCTATGCTATGCGGTGAATTACGAAACGCTAATTTCAGCTGCCAAGTTGTGGGTTGTTCAAAGTTCGGCACAATGTTGCCTCGCTTACAATTATACGCCTATCACATGGAGGTTTATTTTTAATGTTGTAATCTTCTTTCCTCTAGTGCTTGAGCCACAACTACGCAACATAACCAGAAATCACTCTTTCTTCCCCCACATTTTGTATTTCATTTTCTACAGATCTTGCACTCGGCCGCTTTTTCCAGGGGTGCCATTAGTGCATTAGAATTTGCTTTTTGGCATCAACCACCCAAATACTAAAAAAATTAAACAGGTTGAAGAAAACAAATGTAACAATTCCGATGAGAAGCCAGATTTGGTAATTTAAATCGTTTGCATCGACAATCGAAGTTGTGGAAGAATCATGCAAAAATTATATTTGGAATTTTGATCTTAGTTGAAATAATATAAAACATTAATTCAAATTGCTATAGCGAAACTAAGCCTATTGTTCTCTTGACGAAAGAGTTGTTCCTGGTTTGTAATTTTTATTTTTCATTTTCATTTCTTATTTCATTTTTATTTTTTATTTTTCATTTTTATTATTCATTTTTCTCTTGGAAATATCTCTTTAAACGATGTCTAATTTATCTGCGATTAAGAAAAGCATTATAAGGGCCAAATGACTATTGGGATTATTTGAAGATAATATTGTTGTTTTCATATTTCGATGGTGTTTTGCAAATAGGAATAAGTGTGGTAGTCAATCTAAGAAGATTGAATAGATAGAGGATGATGGCGGACCCTCCAGAAAAACAAAATTTTAATGAGACTAAGACTTCGGTAGTATCTAATAATTAATACCTTGTTCACTTTGCGAGCAAATTATATAATTTCGTGGAACGTAATTTCAAAGGAATCATATTGGCTGGGAATTACAGAAATAAAGTGAAATTCACGTTCGTTAAAACATGATATTCATTTTTATTTCATGCGAAATTTCTGGTAACTGAGATATTTTTGAAATCACACTCCTCGAAACTAGGTAACTTCGTCGCAGAGTGAACAAGATATTAGATAACTCTTGAAGTAAATATATATGTATGTCTATCTTCATGAAATATAAGATAAATCCCTTTATTTCCTTCTCTCTTAACTCGAGCCGTTCAAAAATAACTCAGTGGTGAGTAAGTAGGATTTACTCTACCACTTCTACATGGCTAACAATTTGTTGCCTTAAAGATAACAAATACTTCTAATAAACTATGATAACTAGTAGAAAGAGAGACTATGTGTTTTGTAAGCTTATTTCAGTTCAAGTTAAAATGCAATTTCTGCGAGATAGATACCTTTTCAATTATCTAATTCATAGACCTTCGATCATCCTTTCTCATTGAATATATTGAAAACTGGATTTTTATACTTGTACCACCACAATTGATTTTTACGACCGCATTTCTATTAAACTCCAATTACGCCCAAAGAAAAGGTCTTCCATGAATCTAATTTTATCAGGAATATATCCATTGCCATGGCTGAAAAACGCAAGTTTTGCTAGCAACGAACATTTTCATGAATCTTAAATTCCACGAAATAAGAAAGCTTCTTTTATTCACCAGTTTTTGTTTTTCCTCTACCATTCCGAATATTCGAAACAATTTGTGCGCACAAAGTTCCACCATTCTCTATGAATAAATATGTTACGAAATTATGTATTGTGTACGTAAGTCGTGTATATAAACAGAACACCCAAGTACATAATAAACAAACGAGAAACATTAAGTGAAATAAATCCTCAAAATTCTTTCGAGCATAACATCAAGTTTTCTACAGCCAAAATAGGACTACCATTGCAAACGTTGACGTAAAATTATTGAAGCTGTCATGAATAAAATATCCCAGAAAATATCAGAGAAAAAATATTAAAATAAGAGGCAAAAAATCCATTTTCATTCAAAGAAAAACAATGAGCGGGAAAAGCAAATTAATTTTCTATAATATGCGGGAATGGAAAATTTGATGTATTTTTAATGGAGGATCAATACTGCAGTGAACGCTACTACTGGAGTAAGGTATTAACCTGAAAAACTTTTTATACATGTGGGTTGATTTCGGGGTGTGTATTTTGTAATGGATCCTATTTTATATGAGGTATTTCAAAACACCTTAATTACAGTTGGTTTAGGAGTAAAAGTAAAAATCAACTGAAATTTGTGGGCGTCGAGCTTCTAGCATAACTGGCTAAATTTGAACAAAAGGGGTTTTTTTTTCAAATAAACTTACTCACACGTTTGTACTTCCAAGCATAAAACAATCCTCTTCTTCAAATTTCAGAGTATCAACGGTAGAAAAGGTAGAAATCATTCTCGCGAATGTCGGTTATTAAGTGGAAATTTGTACTCTCACAATGTTTACAGGAAAATGTAAACAAAATAATACAAAAGACTGAAATCTTTTCTCTGAAAGTATTGAAATACTTCAGAATACATTTAAATAGTCTTGAGTTTGTGTCACAGCTATTAAGCACTAAATAACCAACAATAAATTTGGCTTCTTGATGGTACTAGAAAAGGAGATAATAGGGTTATTTATTTTGTAAGTGGGGCAAGCAAGGCACATTTCTCAATTTTTAAAAACCAAAACATATGTGTAATTAAATCCTTTGAAATATGTGGCTGTAAAAGTGGGCTTATACCTCACCTTCAAAATAAGTGACTCAATTGTAAACAGAGGTAGGACGCACCGCACCGCATGAATCGTGCTAGGTAATGTTCAAAGAAATGTTTTCAAATGATGAGTTTGTAGTATCTTACGTATATATAAATACTAGGGAGCACTCGCGTAATGTTATTGATGTTCCGACTTCTTGCAGAGTACTGCCCACTTTAACACATTGCAGATAGGATTTGGTTGCACTGTGAAATTGTATTAATCTCGCTTTTAAACAGGACCACCGTATGAATGTGGAGCAAATTACTATCTCTTCTCTTCCTTTCTGATCTAGAACATTAGATGGGTTGTACTTTGGCATCTTTTTTGCTCAACCGTTTAATATAACTCTCCTCCTTTTCCTTTTTCGGACACGGCTGTGGCAGGACCTCTTGATTAGATGAAAGGTTTCTAAACCTATATATACAATATAGAATGTACCCATCTATTGCCGATGGATGCCGTGAAGAAGTTTAGCAGATTGAATTATTTGTAAAGCTTTTTAAGGTAGCAACAAACGCTGTTTTGTCATTTATCTACTTACCTAAATTTTTTGTTGATAGGGGAAGCCATTGTTAGTCTTGTCTAAGACTATAGAATATCATATGAAGCGCAAAAAATTTCAGTTTCCAAAAAAGAAGTCACACGGCCAGTGTATCTGAAAGAAGCAACATATGAGTTTACTCTTATTGATGAATCTGGCATCAAAGTAAATCTTTGCAGATTTTTTTTGTAAGACCAAAAAATATCCAACGGAACCACGGATTTTCTCGTGCACTTGGCAGAAGGGATCCATGTGAATTAAAGACGAACAGAACCAAGCCTCAATAAAACAAACAAAAATTAATGAGGTCAAGACATTTATTGAGGAATTCCCCTCTATGGGTGAGCTTAAGCTGTCTTGTACTGGATTTAAACATTAATTTGGTAATGATGCTCACATGTGCGTCCCTAAGAGGAACTCATAATTGCTTTAAGGGAGGCAGAAAGAGGAATTGACAAGACTCGACTTCGGCAATTTGGGGATTACTACGAATCAAAATAACATCGGCAGTCATAAAAGGTTGCTTTATGTTTCTTTTGCTCTTCGTCTAAAATGTAATAATTTGGTTTAAAACGTTCACGTGCCGGCGTATACCACACGAGATTCTTTAGAGAGAATTGCCTGACAAACCCCATATAACATGTGAAAGCTCCCTTACTAACAAAACGTCGGTGTGAACGTGTTAATTTCAGTTAAATTTGTCTCAACTTAAAAAGTTCCATATCCCCAAAAGTTGTGTCTTGAGTGTGGGGCATATTTCCTCTCAACGCCTCATATAGTGTAGACAATATTTTCCAGCGTAGTAACAAATAAGAATTACTTGAGGTAAAATCAAGACAAGAATGAACTGAACAGTCAAATATTTTGATAGTTTTCTGATGCGTCAATAGCAACTTTCGATTTGTGTGATGGGATGTTGGGTTAGTGGCAGACCACTACATCTGTCAACCTTCGTCACCTTTCCCTTGGCTTCTTCTCTTCTATTAACTATTTGAAGTTCATTATTGTTATATTCTGGGATATTGCGCTCCAATCACCTTTTGTGTACAGCTACGGCAAGACAGTCCAAAATTTTAATATGAACTTTTGAATGATGAGAACCCACTTTGTAAAGATGTTAACCTCAAGTTATTTTGAAGTATTTTGGGGCACTACTATAAGACATTCTAAATGTTGCTTACTGATTTCAATAATTCAATTTTGGAAATTTTTAGTCTTCCACTCTAGGGGAATTACGTCTCTCTTCCATGCGGAAACTATTAATACCATTAATATTAATTAATACTATGGCAACCCTTCTAGGACCCTAACTGCTTCTACGACTGTGTCCCTACAATAAAGTACACCTTCACCAGTTAACGACGAAACTTCGTGGGTTGTTCTTACACATCGTAAAACCATCACATGCTGGGCTTTCCACATTTCCAGTCATCAGCTAGGTTTGTCTGGGTTTACTTTCGCGACAACCTTAACACTGACAATAAATGTGTTGTTGCATGTTTTGATCGCAAGACATTCCTTATCGTCTTTGGCAGCATTTAAGATCACATTTAATGATTGGAATTGATCAGTGATTAATGCAGCAATTCATAGTTTATAAGGTCCAGGTTTCCGCTAATAACCTGAGGATGCCAATACAAGGCGAATACTTTCGCGCAAGGCGCGTTTAAAGTTTCAAATTTAAGTTTCTACGAGCCATCCGAGTCTCTTTTGTAGAACTTGCGGAGTCGTTTGTCTGTAACTCGAATTTTATTTTTACCACAGATGTTGGCAAAGCTCTGGATATATAGTTGAAAATACTTTTAAAATGGATTTTAAAACTTCCTAAAGTTAAGTAAACTGCAGAATATAAAAAAGAAGTAGCGATTATATCAGGAGTAGAAATGGAAAATCGGTAGGTTTTTTCTAAATTTCAGGCTTTGTCACGGAAAATGGTTCCATACTTATTCTTTAAAGTATTGCCCATCGCTAGCCACAACTTTTTCCCAAAAACGGAAGTGCTGCTGAGCTAGGCCATGCGTCATCGATCGGAACAGGTGGTAGTCGTAAGGGGCAATGTGTGGGGAATACGGCGGGTAAGATCAAATCAATTTGTCGTATCTCTCCTGGCATTGCGTCCGTTTTTCCTTTAATCATCGACTCAAACGCATTAGTTGTGTTCGGTAGCG
>QYTT01077276.1:0-25892 GCA_006980735.1 Dasypogon diadema | reverse complement strand
TTCGGGGTTGTGTTCATTACTTTGGGTTTGCGTTCCTGGGTAACTTTGGTGTTAAGTTCGGTGTTTGCCACCGATAAGTATCCAATACATGGATTTATTGGAACTTTTTCTCATTTCCTCAATTATTTTAACCATTTATTGCATAGTATGGATCTGTTCAAGATTTCAGTTTTTGCAGTGACTTTTAAGTAGAGTAGAGACAGAGAAATGTCCATTTCTGCATGGTAAAATATTTTGCATGTATCATTTTAATTTTTGCTTGCATGAGAGGGTTAGGCCTACAGGGGAGATCTCCTAAAACAACGCGCCTCTTGCCTTACCTCTAGGGTGGTGTGGAAAGAGGCTTGAAATTTAAAGTGCAAATTGAGGGAACATATAAAAACGTTATGCCACTCATATTCAATTTGTGCAATTGCACAGGGGTCTCCTAGTATTATTAAACGGGATAGATAAAGCTAACATGATAAAATACGAAAAAAGACAAAACACATGCCAACAAAATTTTACGAGCTAAAATGCCAATTTCCCCGCTGGAAAGAATTTTTCTTTCCCCTTTATTCTTTGTCCTTTTTTACACATATCATCAATCAATAAGACCATCTCCTTCAGGTTTTCAGCAAAAATGCATATTGTTGCTATGTGACTTGACCTTAAGGTGTTAGGGTTAGACCCTTAATTGTCCAGTAATTATTATTTCTTTAACACGCAAAAATACATTCTCACAGGCCAGGGTAATACCCTTGCGTTCCAGAATGTGGTAATTATAGACATTATATATTTATTATTATACTACTATAGGTATCGTTGAATTTAATCAATTGCATAGTAATTTTATCGTTATTTAATTGAAGCGCTTGGTGCAAAAATGTAAGTGACATTTTTTAAGATTGAGTAAAATTGCATTTGAAGTTTCACATATTAGTTTTATTATGTGCACTTGCCTCATTCGGATTTTGGATATCTTCGCAATGCGTTATACTACAAGATTGGCAAAACGCTAAAACGAAAGCTATGATATAAAATTTTCGTGCATGCGAAAACATGGATTTTCAAATAAACATCACTTACATCCTTTTTGCACCAAACGCTTCAATTATCAAATTCCCTGTTAGGGTTGTTGTTAACGCTTCAAATTAAAAATAAAATAAATATTTATCGTAGGCCTTATATTAGCTTTGAAATCTTAAAAGAAGATATTGTAATTGTTTTTAGGGGTACTCTGGCCCATAAAGAGGAATTTTTGCGGAACACATGAAAAAGCCTATGAAAAAGTACTTTGGAGAAACGTACCGGTGATAGCCTCGCCTGTGAAGAAGTGTTTTTGCGGGACGCACCGGTGATATCCTGGCCCCCTACCTATATATTCATTCAAACTTTGAATGAGCTTTTTTTTTTAAAACATAGTTGTCTCCTTCTTCAGAAGTTATGAATTCAAATTGATCTTACAGCATATAAAATCTTTAAAGGAAAGTTGTAAAGATTTCTGCGAGGTTAGATAATTTTTTTCTCATTTTGCATGTATTATTCTATTATTAATTATAGTGTAAGGGTAACTTATGGAGTTATATCTTTGAATTTGGCTTAGCCGAAATATTTATTTACAGCTGCCATATTCGTAATCGCCTAATTCCACGATCTGTGCGAAACATGTATATTTCGAGAATTTATTTAAATAAATTTTATGGTTCCGTTACTCGAAGTGTATGGATGAAGTTTTAAATAATGACGCATTTGACTAGTATGAGTATGATTCTGCATTTACGAACATAGGGCCCTATCATGAGAGGTAAATGCAATTTAAAAGTGTGTTTTGATTAGAAAGTCGATTCGTTTTCAACTATCATAATAGGGCCCATAGTCTGTATTATTTAGGGCCTTTCCGAATCCAAGTCTTTATCCTCGTTTTTGTCTCGTTATAAGAAATTGTGACGCCATAAAATAAGCTTAGCTATTATAAAAATTTGCAGGAAGACAAGAAAACCTATCCGGATTCATTTGCTTTAATTTGTATAACGTCAAAATAGAATCAAGTCAACTCAATAGTTGACTCTGTGGCGAAGCAATTCTTTGATTTAATTGTTATACAAAATAAGTAATCTCGACAGCATAGACTTGAAATCGGATGGGCTTATCTTCACATTACGTCACTTACTATTATAACAAGACAAAGAGGAACATAAAGACCTGGATTCGGAAAGGGCCTTAGTTTATACGACATTACATTTGCGTACATAGGACTGTAAACCGCATATAATAAGTTTAATATATTTTAATAGAATTGCACATTTTAAGTAATTTACTGTGTTTCGGTTAATGACTACGGTTTTTTTGTTAAAGATTCTGAGTATTTTAAATATGTAAAGAGTTGTTTAAATAAATAAACAATACATATAATACAGGGAATTACATGTCTATAAAATATCGTAACTTACATGACATCTTAAAAAGCTTTGCATAACAAATTTCACTAAAATAATCTTACGTGCCAGCTTGAGTTGCTTACCAACAGTATCTCTGATTTTCAATGGAGTCCGTACACCATTTATACCGCCAACAAATCACATATTTTCATCGAATTTGGCAAAATTATTATCCCATTGAAAGGATGATTCATCACCATTCTTTTCAGTTTCACCTTGAGGTGGTGAAGTGGTTTTAAAGAAATCATCATCCTCGAAAGGGTCTTCACTTTTTTTTGCAAATATATTAACAGATTCTGATTTTCTAATATTTTCTTGCCGCTTTGTTAAGCGCGCATTAGTTTTTTTCATTTGTTCAGGATTCCATTGATCTTCATTCTCAAAGACAAACTCAGCTTTTGAGAAGTCATCTTCGAAAGCACTGTGTTGATCATTTTCAAATTTGGATACAGTCACTTTGTCATCAAAGCGTAATTTTTGTGTTGGTGTCTGACTATAATCGGTATCAAAACTGGAAACGGTAGCTGAAGGTTTCTCTTTTTCTGAAAAATCATTGGAAAATCTGTAGGAAGACTTTGTTGTTGAAGATCCTCCAGTTGGAGGAGGAGGCGAATTGAAATCACTTTCGAAGCCATGTTCTTCGAAATTAAATTTGTTGCTGCTGCTATTAGAACGTGGAGTATCTTCATAATCATCAAAGTCGAAATCACAGCGAGCAGGTTTCATATTTTTGGGATCTTCAAAAGCATCAAATTTATGAATATATCTGTCTTTATCTGAGAAAAATCTATCCTTTCGGCTAAGGTATTTCGGTCCGACTTCATTTTCGTCTTCATCATAACTATACTTCTCTCCCTTTCTTCGCCTTTCTGCTTCCAGCATACGTTGATGCATGTCATGGCGACGTCTGTTTAATCGTTCAAATTTATCTTCATCAATGGGTTGTTCATATTCATCATAGTTCATATAATCGTATGATGGATTTCGATGGGGATCTGCATAACGTGGCAATGGAATATTTTGTTGTCGACCATCCAATTCCTTGCCACGTGATCGAGGTTTTTTACGAAATCTGTAAAACAGAACATATATTAAAATACACCCTCACGTGTATATTTCAGTATAATCTCGCACAATCTAAAAATTCACATGTTTGGAGAAAAGCTACTAAAGTCAGTAAAGAAAGTCAAAGCATTGGAAAGTAGCTGACTGACCATCCTGTAAATGTTTACTGACCTGCCTTAATTTCAGCACCAAATTTAGGTAAACGCAATGCTAAGTTAGCTTCTATAGATTTCAAATGCTTTCAATCTTACCTTCGATCTTTTTCTCCATCAGAACCAGACAAAGTATGACAGAGAGCCCTTCGTTCTGCAAGTCTTCGTTCAGATTCGGAAGCACTTGATGGTCTTTTCCAACCTTTTTGTCCGGGTGTATTCGGAGGAGGTTCTGTGGTAAGTTATTATTACAAAAATATTTTTTTTAAAGGAAACTGTATATTTTCACCTTCTCCATCCCAAGGGCTGGAGCCACTGCTTTTTCTAATTCTAGAACCTTGCGGTGGTCGTTGTAAACTTTTAGTGTCTCCAGGGCCTCGACGAATTTGTACGTCATTTTCAGAATCTTGTTCGTAATCTTCGGTTCCTCGAATTTTCATTCCCTTTCGCAACGAACGATTTTTTTCTGAATTTAAATATCTTTCCCTAAATTCTTCTCGGCTATCTAAACTACCGTAAACTTCCCCACTACCAAAGTTCTTGTGGCGCCTGCCCGCGCTCTCATATGACTCTACACTGTCACGATCAAAGCTTTTTCTGTCGCGATCATAAAAGTATTCTCTGGATTTATACATTCTACCATCTCTAGCAAAGACTTCTTCATAATCATAATCTGGCCTGCATTTCTGCTTTTCAAAGTTGTCCCCATAATAAAGCATCTTTCTGTCCTTTGTTTCCGGAGATTCCCCATAAGATTCAAAGTCATAATCCGGACGAGCATATTCGCGATAATATTTTCTTTTGTCATAATTTTTGTGTTCACGTCGATCGTATGTAGGGTGTAAAGCTATCTTATGATCACGTTTATCAAACGGTGGTCCATAAGTACTACGTTCATAGGAAGTGCGTTCAAATGTTCTCGTTCTATCTTCATCTTCAGGTGGAGACCAATTGTGATGGTTTCCCGATTGATACCAGTTTTGAGAATCTGTAATAGACCGTTTTCCAGTTAACAAAATTAATGTATTCTGATTTATTTATTTTCTGACCTGAATCGAAGTTTTCTCGGCTTCTATTCATAGATGACTTCAATTTCCTCTCTCTGCGTTTAGGAATACCTTCTTCGTACCTAAAAGGGAATGTTAATTTATAACAGTAAAATGAATACTGCGGGCAAACGCACTCATAATCATCATCACATGAATTCATCCTTCGAGCATGTCTCATGTAGTAACCATGTCGATCGGCACCAGGAGGAATGCGCTTTTTGTAGTCTGGAGTTTCATCATCCCAAGGACTAAGATCTCGCGATGAAGATGAGGTATGCCCCTTTGGCCAGCGTCTGCCATATTCGTGTTCACCTTTCCAATCGTCTTTACCATCTGAAGAGCATGGAGATTCTGCAACTTCTTTGTTTGTTGCTTGGGAAGCTTTACCACGAATCGGTAAATTTTCTTTTCCAGTTACTTTATCAAAAACAGCCCAAGATTCAGTTGCAGCAGTCGATGTAGATTGGATTTTTGTTGTCTCAGATGCAATTACTTCAGTTTCTGGAGATGATCCGCAAACTACGTCGCTTAGTGAGCCGGAATTATTTATATTACTCGCTATTATATTTGTGACAGCCGGTGATTGTGGAACAGGAGATCTTGGTGTAGGGGATTTTGAAAGAGGAGATTTTGATAGCGGTGATTTTTGAGCTGGTGATTTTTGTAGAGGGATGGGGGATGTCGAGACATCACTAAATTGCGATTTCCCTGCAATTTGATTAATCGCGGCAATTGGCGATTTTGTTTGTTTTAAATTAGTAGGAGATGCTGATGCATTTTCAGTTATTAAAGGTGACTTTATTGGATTCGGTGATAAATGCTCACGGCTGTCTAACGACAGGTTGGATATTGCCCTATTCATAAGTTCATCAATTTCTAAGTCATCTTTGTTCGATACAGTTAAAGTGTGTGTAAAGGCACCGTTGGACTTGCCTTCCTTTTTAGTCTGGTTGTCCTCGTTTATCTCAGTTTGTTCGTCAAAGTTTTGATTACTTTCAGGGCTACTTTCTTCTTTAGGCGATTTGCGTTTTTCCTCCAAATCCCCCTCATTTTCACAACCGGATTTTTCTTCTATGGCGGCATCATTAATTGCTGCAGTTTCAGCGGACACTTGACTTGGTTTCTCGAAAAGATCTTCTACTAATATTATATCTCGAAGGGCAGCATATCTGTCTTTGGCATGTGAAATGGCTTCAGTAATTTTAGTATCGATCTTAGGTATCTGCACGGTTGCAACTTTCTCCTGAGTTTCTTCGTTTTTAGCATCTTCAAAATCTTCCTTTGATGTGCATATTTCCTCTTCCTCACTTACAGAAGCTTTTGTGTCACCATTCTCGTTCATCATGTCTTGCTCAATTATTTCGCGTAAAACAGCATATCTATCTGCTGGAGGAACAGTGGGCTGTGCTGGTGCAATCTCATCTGAATTTGTATCAAAATTTGAAAAATTTGCAACAAAATTTGCACTTGGATCTTCTCCAAAATTGTCGTCGAATTTTGCTACAAAAGTCGCATCCGAATTTTGGTCAAAATTAACTTTGAAAACGGGTGTATCATCAATTGAAGAAGTAGGTTTCTTTGAGCTCTCTATAAATTCAGACAAGTACTGAGTAAGTTCAACTAAGGTCATGGTGCTTAGTTTTGTGGTAGGAACGTTTAATTTTGTTGCCAATTCGTCAATTCCTAGAGTTAGAAGTTGGCTAAGTGTAATGTCTGATATAATAGTTTCTGGTTGAACTACAATTTTTGAAGGAGAGGGATCACTTTCTGATTTTGGTTCTGTATGGTCCATTCTCCTTCCTCTGCCTTTAGACTGAGGTGGTGGAAGTAAAGGAGGAACATCACTTCTTGTAGATATAGGAGTGAGGTAATCCTCTTCTTCACCTGGTTTTCGGCTTGGCCTTCCAGGGCCGGGGAAATTGGAGTCAGTTCGACCAACTTTACGTGACGGCAAAGGGATTGGTGGTGCCGAATCTGACATCTGATTTGACTTCAACTTCGCTGTCACATAGTCATAACGAGTGGGTGGGATTGCTGATGATGAGGTAATACGCGGTCGAATAACGATGTCGGAGAACTGTTTCTTTGGTGGAAGAGGTGGAGGTTCAATATGCGATATTGATTCTGGACGAGGCGGAGGCTCTGGTGCTGTTTCATTTTCACTTAGAGAATCACTTTCTTGTAGGCGGCGCATGTTAATGCTATTTGAATCACGTTTTGAAAATTTCTGGCCAAAGAGGTGGGGCATTTTTTTCGAGCTGATACTGCTTATAACATCAACAGTGTTTTGTTTGAAAACACTAGGCCGATTGCGACTATTTGAGTTTGGAGACTCGCTCGCTTGACGTTCAATTCGTTTTTGCCCTACATTTGCAGACCAGCTTTCAGGTGGTAAATTGACTTGTAGGGGTCCATTAAATACAGTTTCCTTCTCTTTCTTCGATTTAGTTGGATCGTCTGTAGTTTGTTTGGTATCGGAAAGAGCTGAACTTTTGTTTGCAAACTCAAATTCGAATGGATCAAGTTTCGTAAATATATCTCCATCTTGAAATGGATCACTCTTTTTTCGAGTCGGCGAAAACGGGTCTGTGTCTCTCGGCATCATAACAGGCTCATCTATTTGAGTGCGCTCAAGATCTATATTGAATATTTTCTCATTGTGTGCAGTGTTCGACTTAACTGGCGTTGGAAATAAATTTGGTGTTTGATTGAAACTTTTATGTGGGAATTCGGTGGCCTTTACTTCAGTTTTCGACTTTACAATATCGAAGGATTCAATACTTTTGTCAAACGTGTCAGTAATTTCACTATGTTCGTTTGTTGAAAATGTTGCTGGAAAGCTGCCTTCTTGTCCTGATAGATCCTTTAACACTTTCTTTGGTGGATTTTTCAACTCTTGGAAAAAGTATTTTTTATCTACATACGGCTTGCTTTTTCCAGTTCCTAAAGGGTCGAGATCTGTAAATGCGTCTATATATTGATTTTGAGTTGTGGATGGTTGCGATGCAACATTGTTAGTAAAATTTTGTTTTTGATTTAATTCCTCACCGGTTTTTTGAGGTTGAATATTTTCAGGGAGTTGTGAAGTGGTACTTGATTCAACGGGTTTGTTAGAGTCAAATTGCGATACAACATCATCATGATCCAGCCAATTACTAGACGGCAGGGAGTTAGTTGCTGTAGACATGTTCGTTGAGGTTGTGGGTTGAGAAGAGGCAAAGCTAGGAACAGGGACATCCGCTACTGTGTCGGGTGGTTTATTGGGTTTGGAATGTCGAGATCGTGATGATTCGGGCGGTGGAAGAAGATTATAGGTCTGAAAAATAATAGGAAAATTTTTGTAATTTTTGAAGTATCTAACACAAGGTAATTCAATGTCTTTTAATGTTTGTAAAATTTATGCAAATTCTGGAATAAGAAGTTCCTACATACATCGTCAATTAAGTGAAATTAGCATTTTTACCGCAGCGCTAGTATAAAGTCAGGGGCAAATTTTTTTATGTAAACATTTTAAGCAAGGAGTTATTTTAGTTCGCCCGACCCAGTTATGAAATTTGTTGGATAGCTTGTTTGGGGACGAATTTTGATAAAAGCGCTAATTTATATTTAGGTAACCCTAGTTTAGTAACAACTGCCAGAATTCAAACAACAAATTTGTTGCGTATGTATCAGGCAAGTTGAATATCGCACTGAGAATGATCACTTTGACTTGCTGTGATCGAAACAGTTTCTTTAATACACTGAGATGGAATAAATATGGAGAGAGCATGCAATTCAAATCTCCAACTCAAAAGTGGCACAAGTTTTACGTATACTTTCTCTGTCGCCCTCAAATTTCTCATATACGACAATGTGTAAAAAGTAGTTGGTAGTACAAAAAATATAGTGTCCTTTGCATACTCAAGATGGCACGAAAATTTAAATTCCAGCACAGATGCCAACAGACGCTTGAAAGGATCAAGCATCATCCAGATCAAGGAGAATTTTAAAATTCCCCAGTAGCTAAAGTAACACCAACTTTATGTTATACCATAAAAATTTCATACTCGCTACTTGCAAATCGATATTTAAATAAGGTGTTATAGGAATCATTCTAAAATTAACTTATTTATTATAAAAATCGTTTTCTGTTTTTTGACAGCGCATATCTATTAAATTAGCTTTAAAAATTTGTTAATTCTCCTAGCCGTTGATCAGCTCATTAAAAAGACGCAGTTGTAGTTACATTTAAATAGGCGGATCTGCAAATTTGGAGGCGAATGAGACTAGACCGTGCACTAAGACCTCTATTTACTCTGTTTACACAGTCCTCTGCAAAACCAGTCAGGTGACTTACATAAATTTGAACATCATCAGCATAGATGTGGATTTTGACATCACACATACAACAGTTTGAATATCGTTACTGTATATTCCGAACAATAATGGACCAAGGATAGGAATCTACAACTCTCTGGGTCTGTTTGCATAGGAAATTTGCTATCAAATGTAGAGCAAAGCTAGAAGAGTCAAATTGTACGGACAGTTTATCAAGTAGCAGTAGAGTGGATCGTATATCAGTTTTGATTTTTAGGATATATTCTAACTAGTTCGCTAGAAATAATCCTCGAGGTACACAACTTTCTTATTGTGTTCACATTCAACTTTAAGCGGTTTATTTACCTCAACGTGAATATCTCGTCTGATTCGAAGTATCATAAATATTGTGCTTGAATAGTAGCAGCGTTATATATTATTTTTAAACTCTCTGCAATTTCTGTGTTTACCCTATAAATAAAAAACGCGACCACCTAAAGGGGCCAGTGTGAGAAAAAAAGCAAAATATCTTAGTTTCGTTTTTGTAGAAAAATAGTAGTACAGAGAGTAAAATAGTAAATTTCACTTTATTCCTATTTTTTTATTACAACAGAATGTTTTTCCCGCTTTAGTATATTTTTCGAATAGAGTTAAAATTCCACAGGCTTTTAAAAGGCATTTAAAATGTATTCTTAAAAATAAATTGACACTTTTATTGATTTTGTACGAAGAGTGTACGTATTAAAGAGCTTTCCACACACTGCTCAAAAATGGTTTTAAATTTGAATGATACTCCGGTCCATTTACGAGTATATCAAAAGGTCGATTATTTCTCGTGATTCTCTTCGATGAAAAATGAATCAGATCATTCACTAGCAAGCTGCACAACGACGTAAAAATTTTCCAGCGAGATGCATAGCGTCACTTGAACATTTTGATTGAATTCTTTTGTATCATTTTATCTTGAGTCAGCGAGTTAGCTAGCTAACTAGCCAGCAGCGCTCCGATATGAACATTCCCTATGAAGAGCGGCTTTACAATTATGCCTCGGGCGGAAGCCAAATTGTAAATGAAATAATAAATCATTTTTCAAAAGCTACTTTGGCATTTGCCAATATAATAATTTCTCGAGTACTTCGGAGAAAAAGTATTCATAGCCCTATAGTCTGCTGGAAGTGAAGCAGACGCTTTTTATGGAACAGGGGTTATATTGACAATTTTCCAATCATCTGGTAATATACATTCCATGTATATACGGCAAAAGAAAATTCGGGTTATAAACCGGTCTTAATCCTAAATTCGGATTTCGCGTATAAACTCCCAAAATTGGAGGTAGGAATTGAACAAGTATACGTGCATTTGAGAGAACACACACACGAATCAAGGTTATGGACAGTGAAGAAACACGACGCACACCATAACAAAATCCCATTAAATCCGAATCGAATTGGGGTTACACCCAATCCCAATTTTGGATGTTTATACATCAAAGCAAATTCGGATTTTGGTTTCAGAAAAAGCCAAATCCAGATTTTGTTTGCCGTATATACGTGGTCAATGTTCCCGACTTTCCCTTCTCCCAGTTGGTAGCACTGAACAGCGAACGGTCAATTTAAGCCTGAAACAGGTTGCAATAACTAAGCAGCACTGCCGAGCAGCCAAAAGTTAGGGAGCACAGTTCTAATTAAGTGGCACAAACAGATTGCGATCAGCGCAACCAACCAGCGAAGAATTTGGCTGCTCGCTCATTTATGCTAAATTAGTTGTTTGCTGTTCAGTGCTGTCAACTGGAAGAGGGAAAACTTTCAAACAAGTTTCAGGTTATTGTTTTGGCAAAAACCTTCGCTGTGCTACTTTGTAATCTATTCTACTGAACAGCGCTGTGTTTTACGTTACTCAATTCGCTGTTTGGCTGCACTGCTCAGCACATGTAATCTGTTTCAGGCTTTAGAAACAGAAATGAGCGAGCAGCCAAATATTTGTCTGGTCAACTTCGTTGCTCGCAATCTGCTTTACTTTATGGAAAATCGTGCTCTCTGCTGCTTGGCTGCTTTGCTCAGTTATTGCAATATGTTTCAGGATTTAAGTGGTATGCCCAAGTATAGCAAGCACATGTATAGGGATCTGCCCTTGAATTTTTTGTTTCGTTTTCTAAGTTTATATCTGCTCGGTAACTATTTAGGTCTCTTGCCCTTTGCGTTAGCAAAATTCCTTTAGCTAGTGAATACAGTTAGGTTTTATAACTATAAAATGTTCACTACTTAATAATTACTCCTATATTTCTTATTATATGCATATTTGACAGTAGATAAATAAGAAATCGCTGCATTCATTCACCATACTTCGCTGTGCGATGCATTACTCAGGGTAAGAATTTAATGGATAATATTTTTCTAATGAAATGCATAAAAATGTAATGCCAAATATTCTCAAAAGATACAAATTAATAAAAAGTATGGAAAGCACAATATGTGCAGATCTAACGATCCAAAACTTTGAATTAAAGTAATTGTTTGTTAATTTTGCGATGATTTGAAACCTAAATGTATGAAATTGACATAATTTGGCTGGGAGAAACAGTAGTCACATATTTACTTTCCCATTTGCATATTTTTACGCAGTGTTAAGTTGTAACTTGAAAATAATAAATATAACTTACGGGAAAATTTGTGAATGAATCTCCAAATGGATCCTCTTCAGTTAGAGCTTTGGTGTGTGGTGCAGTTTCACTGGGCGTAATTCTTTCCATCTGAGTAATTCCTCTTTGAATTGAACTTAATTCTTGTTCTAAGTCAACCAAATCTGCTACTGATTCAGGTGACATCTGAAATGAAAACGATTTATCTACTTAAATACGTATAGATATTTTTCTCCGATTTACCTCTTTCGCATTAGATTTGGCAGCATCACTTGTATTTTTATTTCCAGTTACAGTAGCCTCATTGGAAGTATTTTTTACAGTTAATGATAATGGCTGATGTTCATGTATGGTCTTGCTTTGAATTTGCTGCCGGGCCATCTCAATTTCCTTCTTTTTCAATTCAAAAACAACTTGAAACAAATCGCGCATTGCTAAAACTACCTGAAATATGATATGATATCTGAGGGATCTTTTTATTAAAGTATAGTTCTTACTTGACTAGCAGCTTTGTCAGTCTTAATGCCGAAAAATCGATGACCGCTATCTGGTGAACCAAAAATATAGCCGAATGCCCTAGAATCAGACATATCTTGGGCAATGAAAGATATTTTATGAACTGGATGATGATAGAGTGAGTCTCCTGTTTTCTCATCTCGCAATCTTAATCCATCTATTGTAACGTGAATTGTTATTCTTTGTTTATGTTCCCCTGCGGCTCGAATTGCCATTTTCAAGTCCTGTAAAGCTTCTTGACACATCCTATCACCGCGAGCTTCTCCGACTTCCAATATCCCAATAAGTTTTGCCTTAAAAGTGACTCCGTCCCCAAAGAATCTTCCGGGGTCATTTCGATCTAAAGGAAAATTATTTAAGTTTTATCAGAAATGTAAGGTTTTAGTAAACAACTCTTATTAGTTTCCGACACTACACTTTTAACGTCAAGTTTCTTCACCATTTTAATCAAATATATTAGCGAAAATATCTAATTCATCTGAACAATTTATTTACATTAAACAATATGACATAGTTTTGGAGCGGGGGTGACTAGAATGTCATTTTATCTGAGGGCTGCCAGATTCCCGGCAAGAAGCAATTGGATATCAAGTTGAGCATAAGATTTGGTTGGAAATGGTGTCCTGTGCTGCAGTAGATGTACCTCTGAAATTTGGAAGTAGATACGAAAGGTAAATAATGAATTCATATTGCGTTTGTGCCTCTGTACCGCTAGGTGGGTAGATGAAAAAGAATTTGTTTATATATTTTGAATTAAGGAAAATCCTTTGAGTAGTATAGTACAGTAGCGTTTCTTTTGTATTCAGAAAATATAGTGATAATTATCCTGATTTTAGGACTAAGACACTAGTACTAAATTCATACAAGGATCTAATCTTTATTCCTGGCTTAAAAACTGGTTTTAATTTGAGGAGAATTCTCCTTCATTCTGCAAGATATATACAAATACATATTTTATACCAGTCAAGTCCTATTTATAATAAATTAAAATTATATGTAGGAAGTAAGAAATATGCCGAGATTAAATAGAAATAAAAGAGTAGAACTTTATAAACTAATTCGTTTCCTTATCGCTTTAAATAGCACGTTTCACAAACACTTGATCCCAATTGTAATTTCTCCTTGAATTATCCCTTTTTTCTTTTACGCTCTTCCTCTTGGCTTTCAGAGCTTATACAAAATAATATTAAAAGGATAAACTAATTCTTATAGCTGAATTAAGGTTAAGTAAGCAACTTTCATCTCCTCGTATACGAAATGAAAGCTTTGGATTATATTATATATTAATCCCTCCTGTAAACTTGGAATAGGATTAATCAAAATGTTATTCCACCATTATAGGTCTACCGATTAACAAATTATATTTCATATTTCTCTTAGTTTCAGCTATTCAGCTAGAATTTTGTTTATTAAAAATTGTAATTATTATATCGTCACTAATACTATGAAATTTGTATTGAAGTTTAATTTAAATACGATAGGTCTACACAAAAAATTTTTGCTTCTTCAGTCAATATCTGTATCTTCATAAAATAAAAATCACTACATTTCTCAGAAGGATCCTGGTAAATTTTTGTAGTTCGTTAGTGTTGAGACTTAATTTTTGGGAAGGTACATAAACTTCACTAAAAATTTTAAACCGTTATTAATATTTTGAACTAAGAAACCTAAAGTAGAAAGAAGTTTTCTTAGGTTTCCGCTTTCGAATTTGCATGATATTTTGAAAAGTGGCCAAGTATTTTGAAAAGTGGCCAAGTATTTTGAAAAGGGCCACGCGCAGTGTAGGGCTCCGTAGAAATTAAGCACCCTGAGATCGTAAGTAGGTGCGTACATACAATTGAATAAAAAAAACAAAACAAAACGTAAGTAAGTAAAATATTTTGGCATATATAAATAGATGCAATCGCTCCGCTGATAAGAGCCAAGCTTCCACAAGTGAGAGAAGATCAGAAGGTAGGTAGTTGGGTATCTAAAATGACTAAAACCGACTTTAAATTGCAAAATAAAGTTTAATTAACTGAAATTGAAAGAAACAAGGACAGTATATTGAATTCTAAGTTTTTCAAACGATACTCAACTCAAATCAACTAATCGAATTGAAAATTTCTAAACTTTCAAAGCGCAAATCGCAAACTTATAGGTAGCATTTCAAGGCACATCTGAACAGCATCCGGGACTGGACGCTTGCGCTTATGAGCGCGACTGTCGCTCGATATGTTAATTCTACTCCCCCCGCGTGCAGGCCCCGTACCGCCAAGCGCTGCCCAATCCAATGCGTTATTCGAACGTAAACATTGTTATTAATTTAGGAATTATTATTATTAAGGATGTTATGATTTTATTTTTCCATAATTTTACATAATTCATAAACTTATATTTACTACCTGTTCTACACAACTAACAATTTCATCTAAGTAATTTTCAATAGAATTTGTACGAAATTTTCCTTTTTACTAGTTGGTCGACTATTACTCGTTAATATTACTACTTGCTGTGATAGTTTTCCTTTTAACTTCGTTATATATATTCGTTATATATATTTTTTCACATATACAAAAATAACCGTTTAGCTGGCAGGGGGGACACTTGACTCTAAGAAAAATTAGCACTTTAAAGCTTAATATTCCGCAAACGGATGCTTGAATCGAAAAATGGTTTTCAGACAATTCATCCCCACTTTACGTGTAGGGGAGGTACCAAAAAAATTTTGTTTCAAGATTTTATTTTACCACTTTGTCGGTGTGATTAATATGTATACCTATGTCAAATCACAGCCTTTTAGCACTAAGAGTCTCTGAGCTAAGCCGGGGACAGACGGACGGAAGTGGCGAAACCATAAGGGTTCTTTGTCGACTACGGAACCCTAAAAATCAGGTTGGGTTATTGACTATGACAGTTTTCAAAGCCGTCAACATACTCTAGAATATAATAATTATATATTATATATAATTTTGCAATTATTTCTTTACATTAAAGTGGAAATCTTTAGCTCGTCATTATACCTTATTCTCTATTACTTTATCGTTGTAAATATGCCGGCCTTTACGAATCAAAATATTATGAATAAAAAAATACTAATGCAATACAAGTATTTTAGCTTAAATTAATTAAAATTCTTTTTATTTGTATGTCATATCCTTTTCATTTAATTTGTAAAGTTTTTGAAAGGAAAATTTTTTGCAGCTCCTACTAATCCAACATTTGTGACATATTCAGAAACTTCTCTTAGATTTTTAAAGGGGAGAGTATGCGTTTATAAAATACTGGTTAAATAGTGTACCTATATAAATTGCACTTCGTTTTTTCATCTCATAGTAATAACATTCTAGTAACCTATTCGATCATTCCCTTATTCTAATTTTCCTGACAATATTCGACGTAGCCAAAACGTCACTACATAAATCATAGTCTACAATACTTACATTTAGTCTACAAGACTTACATTTGCAGGGACTTGTTTTCTTCCTTAATGTCTGCATGTTTTTATACGCAGCTGGAGTATGACAACTTTCAGATATTATTATGTGTTATATAAAATTAATTTCTTCCGAACGAAAACACATATTATTTTTATTAGTAGGTATCACAGAAAAATAATGGAGTAATACATTTTGACAGAAAACATGTATATCGATTTTTAGTTGTTTCTTTAGGAATATTAGATTAATCAGAAAAACTATGCAATTCGCAATAAACTGTTATATATATGTACATAGTTAAGTATATATCTTTTTTTTATTATTCTGAAGCTATTTTCATTGCACAATAGGCGAATCTTTAATAGAAAAACACAATTCACCTTTCGCACCAATTGCATGTCAAATACTCATATGTAAGGGGTGAAAACCGGCATTTAATTGGGTATTGATTTTTCTCACTAGCGAATTTTTTTACTTGACATCGAGCTCAAACAAAATAATAAATATACTTGTTAATAAAAACACGTAATTTAGATTAATTTCTATTAAAATTAACAAATAGCGATCTAATAACATTGAATATTATTCTAAATAAAGCTTATCACTGACTACATAAACAAAACAATGGATTCACAATTCACTCGGCACTTTTTCCGTTTTCAAAAATTTCACATCACCTTCTCAATATCTAAATTTAGAGCAAAGAGCCAAAATTTGTTTACTTTATCGAAAAGATTTTACTCTTTGATACTTTTGATTAATTCTCAGTATCATTGTTACATGATGGTATTCCATTGCATTTTATGTTGTTGCTTACTATAAATCTCGGATACTAAAGAACTTAGTTATTTTTTTGATAGTATCCAAAGTAGCACGAATCTTTAAGCCCCACCTTGTAGAGAATTTTTCTATAAACCATGTTGTGTAAAAGTGATCACAACATAAAGGGGAGGCAAAATATTGTTGAGGGTGTGGAGAGTTTCTTAGCTAAAATGTGGACAGGTGAGCTTTTCTTCCTACACTCTTTGCAGAAAAAAATATTCGTGTTAACGACAATAGTGTACGACTCAGCTTTAACATTTTAACATTTTAGGAATAACAAGCATTTTTCAATTCTACTCCTCCTAATTTGAATTTTATTTATTTATTTATTTATTATGTGATTTAAACTGTTATCAACCTAAATTGTATATGAAATGAAAAAATGGCTGACAATGCAACACAGTTGTTATTTTAAAATTCGAATTAAGGAAAAATAAGAAAAATAATAATAATAAATAATATGTGTTGCAACGAGTTAGATTTTATGATCTTCCTCAAAAGTATGAATTTTGGAAGTGATTGTTGCATGTGTAAATATATTTCTACCAAATAGAATGAAATCCAGTTTTTAAATAATTTCAAAAATTTTGACAAATTTACGAAAAATTACACTAGCAGACTCGTCTTAATCATTTATTTCTGATTTTGTTACTGATTTACAAATTTTATAACAATAAAAAATTTTGCTAAAGGAAATTTTTGTACTTGATGGAACCTCTATTTAAAAATAGAAAAATTTGAGAAAATATTTACTATTTAATCAAAAACAAGAGAAATTTCGAAAAGGTTTAGAACATTGGATTTTTCCACAAATTATTTTTGTTCTCATATAAAATTTGTGGTCATAATTGAAAGTAGGCTTATAAAAAGAGGATTATTGGACGGCTTAATGAGTGTCCATGGTATGACGGACTAGGGACTGGGCGCTGCAGCTTTGCTGCTGAAATCTAAACTTGACATAAAATCGTAATACTGCTGAATATTTTTTAAGTGATAGCTAACATCAGCTTCCAAATATTTTTAATTTTCTTGCTTCCGGTGGAATTTAAACATTGGAACATTTTGCCCAACTATAAACCAATAGCAATCACTCCGATTCTGGCTAAGATTTTTGAGACTCTTCTCAACGCACAATTAATAAAATTCATCGGAACATTCCACCTGATTCACGATCGATAATAAGCCTTCCGAACAGGACTTTCAACCGGATATTTGTTGACGTTCCATACGGAGCGTTGGATCGCAGCATCTATAGCTTCGGCGAGATAGGACAGAGTCTAGCACTCTGCTCTTTTAGCCAAACTCCCAGCATTTGGTCTTCTCATCTAATTTGGATTGGCAGTTTTCTTTCTGACGGTTCCATCCGTGTTATTTTGGATGCTTACAATATCCATGCCTACATTTTTTTCGAAGTATTTCAGCAGCGAATATCCATAGAATCTTTTATCAAACATAAGTTTTCGCAATTGCCCAGTACAATATTTGGTAGAGCTTTGAGCTTTCTTAACAAATGCGCTTATTGCACAGGTTTCGTCCACTAAGAAGACTGGGAGTATGCTGAACAATATTATGTTCAACTTGATATGGGTTTTTATTAACAAATTAAAGTGCAATACAATCAGCATATTTACATGCACAGTTGAAAGATCGAGTTGAGATTGAGCTGAATTTTCGATCTGCATGCGGTCCATGGGTCGAGTTGTAAATGAATTCAAAGTGGGTTGATGTGACAGTAAAACGTAATCTGCAAACTACTTTTAAAATGGCTTTTGTTCTTTCCCCGCATATGAGTAAATTAAATAAATTTAATAAGTAAAAAACCTATAATTTGGCCGAATCAGCAAAGATTACAATGAGAATTGTTTTTCAACTGCTTTTAGTGTCAATTCCACTACTGAATCCCTCAATCCCCGTTTATATTGCATTTGGGCTCTGATTTCGACTCGACTCAAGCATCCAAGTGCGATCGAATTGAGTCGACCCTATTTCACTTCAATCTGAATTTACATGTAATCCGATCCGGGTACATATATATATATATATAAACGAATTGCATTTTACTAAACTGTAGGGCAAACTTTACACATATTATCGTCAAGTTTATTCAATGTATTATCCAGCAAGTATTTAGCTGTCGCTCAGTGTCTGTACATATACGTAAAGCAACGGGTACAGATATGTACCAAATATGTACCAAATACAGGGTGTCCCAAAAAATAGTATATTCTATGATTTTTTTTTAGTTTTTCAGTTATTACGAATTTTCGAGATTTTTCGCTAATTATGTGTTGTAAGGGATTTTTGATCAAAGCGGTCGAAGTAAGTGAGATAGGTACTTGATTTTTTTCCGAAATAGCTTAACAGTGCACTTGTTGTATTTAAAAACATTTATTTCAATACACTTCACCATTGACTCAAAAAATAATGTTGAATTTTTTCTTTTACCAAAGCAAAAACTAACTTGAATGTTCTATGGCAATTTTAAGAAAAAAGTTGCATAATTTGTTTTCTAGAGACTAGTCCAAAAACTTCCTTAGTTCATTAACTTTACATTTTCAAATTTTATCAGGTTATCTCAATACGGCATCATACTTAAATTTCAATTCAGATTGTACTAAGTGTAAAATTTAACAATTTTAATTGGGAAGTAAAAATAAGTAAAAGTGAAAATTAAATAAAAATAATTACTGGATTTAAGTCGGGTGACCATAGAGGCCAATCCATTTTCCTTCAAATCAATTCCAATCAAAGATTCAAGTAAATTTCTTGGCAAAATTTCACTCTTCTAGAATGCGTTGATTGTAAACTTTCGAGTATTTTGTTTTGTTTACGAACTCAGATTTTGATTAGTGCCATAATGAAAATACTTGGAATTGTGACCTTGGCGATAATTCTGGACTACGAAATCATGAGCTATTTACTGACTGAGTATGCAGAAATGCACTTTTATTACTGTGCTCCAATTTGGAAACTTTTAATTCTTTCATATTTGTATCTACATAAAATATCGACCAACGTAATATGATTTGACGTGCTAATAAGCACGTTTTATAGGGAAAATTCATGGGATAACGATGGACTAAACAAAAGTAATTTTGTTTGCACAGAAATAAGTACCAGCAGAAAGACTAAACCTACTTACATAAATGAAAATTCTATAACACGATAGATCATGAACTGCTAATGAAACAATCCCATTTGTCAAAAGACCTCAAGAAAAAAACTTACTTGGGATTAATAATAATTATTGAAAAGTACATCTGGAAATAATATGTATATTGTCAGTTAAAATTGTTTCCCGGGTATTGATTCTTAAAACAATCTCTGTACTTGAAAATGTGCAAATGAAGTGTATAATGCAAATATACATATATTATTCTAGGCTACCCGCAGCGCTCACAAAAGCTGATATAAAAGTAATAATAAACAAGCACCAGATGCATAATATGAATTACATTTCGATCCCTGCTAAGACAACATGTAGAAAACGATAGAGCGAGTGATTATGACAGCAAAGACCACATATATTACAAAATCAACATAGGTTAACTCGGTTCCGAAGACTCGTCGGATTCGTGAGTAAACTATAATAGAACCTCCTGGCACGGGATAAATGTATATATGGTTCAAAAATTTAATTTTTAAAATATATTGTGTAATAGAACTTCATTAGGTCGCTACTCTTAAGAGCAAAGTTGTCTGAAAAGGATGCAGTTAAAGTGTAACATTGTAAATAATGAATTGTTATGTGTGATATATAATTATTAAATTTTGTTGTTTTGGTACGTTTTTTCCTTTACTCACATATAGTTTTTCATTGTAAACGAATTTCCAGCAGTCGGAAATTCATTTTTGAATATTTTTAGCAGAAATTTGAAAAATGGGCAAGCACAATTTTCTTCGATGTAGCCAAAGCTCAGGGCAGGCGCTTGATGCTACACAGCACAGCCATGGCGAAAAGGAAATGGGAATGCAAGGAATGGGGATAAATCCGAATAAAATGTAAATATTATTCGATCCTCGTAGTACCAACATTCTAAAATACAAAATGTAGATTACCCTGTTCGTGCGCCCTATTTGGTTTTTGAGGACCGGAAAAGGACCTTACGGGCATCTATCCTTTATAAGTCGAAGTCGGGATAATTTTATGTTGTTTTCTGGTAATTGTACCAAGCAGATCATTCTTTCATTCTTAGCAACACTTGCCCAAAAGTAAAAGCAATACTGGTTTCCTCGCAATTTCTTTTGTTTTGAAAGTTATGTGTGATTTACGCTTATTTCCTCGATTTAAATGTTTATTCAAATGCTGTTGATTCGGTAACCCATCCATTGCACGATGTTTACTGTTCAACAATATACAAACGGGAATGGTCAGAAAACCGAATAATGTAATTAGAATCTTTTTTTAAATTTTTGTGGATAAACAAAAGCACGTTCTTTTAGGGTATTGCCTAAGCTCAGGGGGACAACTCTACAGCCAGCGCACACTTTGTTGAGGAAGATTGGGAAGTTAACCTGACGAATGCTGTAAGTGAGCCACAATTTTATTGGCATGAAATTACCGTGCAACATCCCAGTGGCTTTGCAAGTACAATTTTCGTCAGTTGAAATTGCTTCAACCACTGGCACCCATATATTTCGCCGCGGCCTGATCTCACGCCAGCGGAGGAGGAATTCTGCAGACGTGCGCCTCAGCCCACTCGGCCACCGGCGTGTAAAACCTGTGAAATTAGTACAAGGAATCCATTTAACTAATCATGTTAAAAGAAAACACACAAACACGAATAGAAAATTCCTCTATAGGTGAATAAAGAAAGTGTTTCGATCACAGCAAATCAATTTAATCATTATCAGTGCGCCAACTTGCCTGGCACAATGAGTAATCACAAATAAAAATTAAATAACAACATGATCAATTTTTATGAGAATTTTGAACTAAAAATTCTACCTTATGTAATTTTAAATAATTTCGTTGTGAAATTATTCAAAATTTTTGACTAAACCTGATAAATAAATGTTAAAAACCTTTGAAAAGATGATTTATTGATTTAGGTTCTGCTGTAATCCACTAAGAAAATTGCTACCATAAAAAATAAATCTTAAGGGAATTGATATTGATTGTGTTCTAAGTAAAAATATATAGGATTAACGGAAGCTACATTTTCGAAATAAACTATCATGATGTACTTCTTAAAGATATGTATATCATAAGAGTTTCGCCGGAGCTTTAGTGCCAAATGCGGAAGGCCAATCTGTTAATATTGTAGCTGTTGTTTTCTTCCTGACTAGGCTATTGTAATATTCGAGATTTAAAGTAATCCTTGAAAGTTAAACTTGAACAAATTTTTTATCGCCCTGGTAATAGCATTTGGAGAAAATGATAGGCGGATTTGAACAAACGAATTTCACTTTCATATTAAGTTATAGGTACATAAATAGGCATTTGATCTTTCAAAGAATTGCTTGATAGTAATTTCCAAATATTGGACTCAAATTATGAAAAGTGTAAATTGTCACCAAATGTTGAAGTAATTTCTCAATGATTTATATATTGTAAAAATAGTTTGCAATTCTATGGTGAACGATCATAACCGCCTAAGTCATTTTGGCCAAAAATCTACTTAAGCTATTTCACCACAGAATTTAGAAATTGGGTCAGATGAATAAAATTGAAGCAACTGCTTTTGCTCAAGTTTTATAGTAAATACTTTAGGAAATGCTTTACGTTTGCGAGAAAATTTGGCGGTAGGCATCAAAATTTGAAAAATTTGCTCGAAATGACTGAAAGCGTTTACTTGATTTTTATTTGTCAGGCTCACTATAATAAATTTTCTATTAAAAACAACGTGTGCTACTTTAACCACAGAAGTCAACAGATCCGATTACAAATACCTTGTGCACTTATAGTCCTGCGTCATGTCGCCATTTCTTCATTTTATATAAATTTGTAAGTATATAATTGAAAAATTCTCCCTAAGCTGCCAAATCAATTCTCATTTGCAAGAATTTTCACTTATGAAAATTGTTTACATTCACAGACTGCTCTTTATCTCCATGGTAATACCTTTCCAAAATATTTGCTGGAATCGCTTATATTCCATGAGTTTTCCATAACGTTCCGGTTGTCACTAATTCCATTCCAGATAATACTTCGATTTCATGCAGTTCCAGTGCCATTTCCATAACGTTGTTTCCCTTTCTTTCATTCGCTGTCGAAAAGTAGAGTCGTGGGGATGGTAGTTTGTTTATCGGTCCAATATTTTTCTTGTTTTAATTAATTTATCGTTCTAAATGCAATAGGTGAGCAGAAAAAATTATATTCGGAAGTTCTAAGTGCCTTACGGAAAAAAATATACAACAGGATTTGTGTTTTTGTGATAATATTGTAGTGTAAACATGAATAAAACCTGTGCGAGATGCAGCAAAGTGGTGTACCCCATCGAGGAATTAAAGTGTTTGGATAAGGTTTGTCGCTTGTGCTCATATTTTTAATTGTAGCTAATACGAGTAATTATTATATTTGAGGGTGAATAATAAAGACGGGCCCATTGCATCGACTCTCTACGATGGGAATTTTTTGGGTGATCTGTTGCTCCTATCTTTTGTTCGCTGTTTGGGATGTGTAGGTGAATTAGCTTTTGCTGTGTCACTATAGTGAGCTGGGACTAAAGCACTGGTTAGCTTTTAGTGGCTCGTCTAGCTGGTTTATGCTTTCTGATTGATCCGTAAATTTGGAGAAAACAAATTTTACCTAAGAGCAATCACGCTCCAGCTTTTGTAAAACGTTGCTTTTACTGGTCGTCGCCGGTAGTCTTACTGGTGCCCCAGTGCAAATTATATTTCGTTGCGCAAATATTTTAAACATCCCTCAAGGTCGACAAGAATGTTAGTAACTAGCTGGTTTGATGTACAAATCTTTGGAACTGATGGATCGACCGGCCTGGAATGCTGGCGCTGGCTGGAGCTGAATCTATTTCTTGCTGCATGACAAAACACTTATGAATTCGTATCAGGTCAGCACTTCACCACAAGCTGGTTCTAGAAAAACAGTAATACTATTTTAATTGACATGTGCATCGTCTAAGCATTACGTCATCACTTTACCATTGACTGAATTTTTTTGCAATCTATAAATTATTACTTTACCCTAACGGTTCTGGAAATTTAGGCCAAAGACTGTTTTTCTTATTGAAAGTCTAAACCGAGAATAGGGAACGTCTAGGAGGTTGTGAAATTTGCCGGTCCATTGAATATCTTATTAATATAAACCGACGAGAGCTGGGTTTTATTGGGTCATAGCGAGGTTTAGCGAACTTTTTCCCATTAAAATTTTATATTTTATCTCAAATTTACCGTCAGGTATGCTATCATTGGACCAGCTTTCACGTTTCTTAAGTAGGTGTTGCATTATGTAATTCAATATCAGTTCATTATCAGACAACAGATTATATTTATCACTCCACGTTGTGTTAGAAAAGCTCTTCTACGCAATTTTATAAAATTATAAAAACTACGGTTTTATTATTATCTCTTTATTTCATAAAAGTAGAATATGTCATGCGACAATTTTTACAAGCAGTTTGCAGAAAATCTCAGAAACATGAACGACAGTGAACTGCAATCTTGTTGGAGGAACTTTTAAAGCAATACCAGCGGAAGAAAGACAAACCCTTATCTGAAAAATATACAAAGATTCGTAACAGATGGGGATAAAATAACAAATAAATTTACTATTTGCATAAATCTAATTTACTCTTAAAATTTGAAATGAAATAGGAAAACGAGAAACGACAGTTGTTATTGTAGTGAAACATTTCCAGACCACAACACATTGTTCAATATAATGGTCAGGTTTGCACACGAAGTAATTCATCTCCCAGTAGACAGTGGTATTTTCAGTAAAGGAGACTATAAGGAATTAAACAACTAATTTCCAAATATTGAGGAAATGAGAAAAATTAATAATGCCCAATTCGAATTGAGTTTGAGGATTTTTTTTTTAATTATTTGGATTTTGTTATAACGAATTTCATCAATGCCACAATTGGAAGCGTGGCAAATAAAATCGGTTCAATACCTCTAATTTAGCCCTAGGTAGAATATTTGAGGCAAAACAATTTTTTCGGTGAATAACAAACTCGACAAAAAAGCAGGGAGTACTACTATTCAACGATTATTCTTTCGGTATAAAACAGTCTATTATTTTTTATAGTACATATTTAATGTAGATCTACTTGGCCGGTTTTATTTTTATCTCTTTTGGTCCTTCCTCCTCCTAGAAATGGAGAATTGCTGTTATCGAAATCCTGATGTGGAAAACTTGCTCTTCCTAAATATAACCCTTTTCGTTCTTTTTGAACTTGGAAAATACATCCTTTTTGTGTTGAAAATGAAAACTTAATTCAAATTCGAAGCCTACTGCCCCAGACATTCCCATGAATACGCAGAGTTCGTTGAAAAAGTGAAAAGCCTATCGCTTTAGGCGCGGAGGATGGAGGAGAGGGTTATGGCGCCTTACATTTTAACTCTATTCATCTGATCTGATCATCGACTGATTCACTCTGCTTCTGGACTATTAATCTAACCACAGCCTTCTAAACTACAAGCTATAAAGTAGGGTTTTGAATATGTGTGGAGTAGTGCCATCGAAGGCCCAAATTAGCATTGGCTCTTATCTTTTGCTTCCACTTCATATTATGTCCAATAATCTGAAATTCCAATATGGCAGCCCGAGCAAGGAGCGGGGAATATGAGCTATTTTAATTTTATTAGTTAAGCGTCTCATAAGACTGCTCCTTATTAAATTTGAGAGCTATACGTTGTTCCCTATTTGAATTATGTCCAATAATCCAAAAATTTAAAATGGCAGCCTATTGAAGGAGTGGGGGGATTCGCTCCACTTTCAAACTCAGATCTACAAATTTTCTGAAAGCAATATATACCAAATGTCAGCCTTCAGCTCAATTCGTTCTCGAGTACCGTGTATACAGACAGTTTAAATCGATTTGTTTTCACATTCTGAGCATATGTATATAACTCATTCTGCTCTAGCATTATTGGTTCTATGCGTTATTATTATTATTAAAGATGTTCGAGGGATCTCGAACCAGACCTCATCAGATGGGTCCCTTTTCGTCCCTCTGCCAAGAGTCGTCTCAGCCAGTTCCTGCCGGGAGACTCCCCGGCAGATCCCTGACCTTGACGCCCCTTGTCATGTCGAGCATTTGCCTGTAGGTCAGCTGCTCCACGCCAACCATAGGGCTGCCGGTAACAGCCAACTTCCTGCTTGCTAAGGCTGGACATTCGCACAGAATGTGCTCTGCCGTCTCCACATCCTCTAGACACAGGTTGCACGTATCATCCTCCAGGATTCCCATCCTTTTGAGATGATGTCCGAAACAACCGTGTCCAGTAGTCAATGAAACTAACCAACGGAGAGTTCCTCGCTCCATGCTTAGAACTCTCCTTTTGGTCGTTCCGCACGACAGTCTAATCGTTTTCTTAGCCTGTCTGCA
>QYTT01077275.1:0-10645 GCA_006980735.1 Dasypogon diadema | reverse complement strand
TTGCTTAAATCAACATTATGTACAAATGTAAATCGGTTCCTTATTTTGCTAAAAGAAAGATTGTTTAGGGAATAATTAAAGCGATGAATTTTGAATTCATTTTTACTTAGCATTCATAAAAACTTTAATAAATACGCAGTTAACTTATACAAAATTACGCAGCGTTTTTCAATATAAGTTTAATCCAAAACATTTGTACGAAGTTAACTACCACCAATACATTAAAATTTTTGGGGTGTTAAGGATTAAATTATAAAATATTAATAAATTTATAAAGTGGATGATGACTAATGTGATACAAAATGATCTTTTTATAGCTCGAGAACGCGATCGTAAGACCTGAAAATTTACGTACAAATACTTTCTTAAAATTGAAAGATTAAGTTCGGAAATGGGCCAAATCGCACTACTCCTTCGTGAGTACCATATGAAAATTTCAGTTATATCGAAAACAATTGCTTTTTGTCTTTCTAAAATTTTTTCTACAGATTCTTTATTGAAAGTAACATATCAATGCAGAAACTAAACCAAATCCGACAACTTCAGAGGGCTGTCATATGACTCCTGTAATTTTCCTATTTACTGAATAAAAATTATATTTTCCTGCTCCAATGTCTAAGAAATTTATCGCACGCAGTTTTCATGTTCTGAAAATTTGTTTGGTATCAAAAAGTAGCTGGACGGTGGAATATCTCGAAATGGTATCAAATTCAAGGGTCATTTGAAGGTCAACTTCATTATACCCTAAATATATAGGCCAACGATTGTAACGCCTTAAAATATTCATGAGTAAGAAGAAGTAGTAAACTATGTAGCGAGGAATGCGTCATTAAAATTGAAAAGTCAAATTCGAAAGTAGGCCAAATTGGACAACTCCATAATCGTTTTTTTTCCTCTAAAACAAAAATGCTTTGAAGGGTATGGATTAAATTTGGAAAACTTATTAGGACTCCAAATTATGTAAGAAAAGTGCATGTTAATTACAGCTTTTTGAGAAATTTGTGTATTTATGTGAAAGACTTTTTTTAAGGCATTGCCTAAGCTCAGGGGATAACCCTATAATGTACACAGCACAGCTTAGGCGAAGCGAGATTCGAGAAGAGGAAGATTGGGAAGTTAATTTAACAAATGTTGCAAGTGAATCACAATTTTATTGGCATGAAATTGCTGTGCAACATCCAGTGGCTTCGCAAGTACAATTCTCATCAGTAGAAATTTCCTCAACCACTGGTACCCAGATATATCGCCGCGGCCTGTGCAGGATTTGATCTCAAAAAATCTGTTACTTACCAACATTTAGTGACTGTATCAATATTAGACATCTTTATTTCTATAATAAAATAGGGACTTGGTTTATTTTCTATAAATAACTTCATAATATTTTAGCCTAAAATAAACATAATCTTGTAAGGGAATAACACTTGATTCATTTCAGGATGTTGCACATGATATATTTTTCTAACAAACCCATATCATACCGAATCAGTGATTCATTATATATTATTAAATAATTTATGTGGCATCTATCTTTCTCCATAATTTTGATATGAACCTTATTCTTGATTTGTGATCCTAATTACTGGGCAAGTTTTTCCCCTGATAAATTTCATTCTGCCTCCACCAAGCAACACATATCTAAAACTGCGTAGGCATCATATACATAAGTTATTTTTTAGGCTCTAGCTCTAGAGGCATTTACACCTTTTTCACTAAGAACAGTATCACGCGCCTTATACAAAGATCGTTGCCCTCCATTTTAAATGTGAATGCCAGCACTTAAAATAAACTTAACGCCAACTTTTTTACTATTTTTAGAAATATTTGGCCTGCAGTTTTAATTTAATGCAGCCTGGTAGAGGTGTGATGCGATTATTTAGAAATGTGAAAATAGAAAAATAGAAATAGCTCGTCTGTTAAATTTGTTTCATAAGTTTCCGAGAAATTGTGCTTCAAATTTGAACCTTGGAGATTTTAGTCTACACCTAAATAACATAAAAATTTTTTAATCTGTTGTGATTTAATATTATAATAATAAGAAAAAGTCGTTGTACTTGAACTTTAAATAAAAACTGTAATAGTCAAGAAATGTTCAAGTAATTTTTTCCATAATAGAGAGACATAAGCAATGTATTTTTTGTTTTTGCTAGCAACGAGAATTTAGGTGCCAATAGCATTATGGTGTTATATCTATACCAAAAACTGGTGTTAGTGGCACAATTTGGAGAAACAGAGTTTGTAGTGAAAAAAGCGAGAAATCCGAAATGAAGCGACAGAAATGGCAGTGTGAGATATATTAACCTTGATTGAAAAATAAGTTCGAGGCAGTTCGCAGCACTCACCGCGTTTACAGGAGCAAACGGCTTTATGGTTTAAAGATACGCCAAAATTTGGATTTATCTAATAAACGGTGTAAATTGGGTTTATGACTATTAACCGAATTACACATACATATACACATGCAAAATATATTGGACATAATCTCATTTTAATCGGACTTATACATTTTGGGTTTTCGTGCTTATACATGATAAATAAATCTGTTTTCGATTTTTCATAATAAAGCGGTTTTTCTCTGCTCGTATAAACGCGGCGAATGTCAGGGATAAGTCGAGATATAGTTATATTCAGTATCTACAATTATTTAATCCTAGGCACTGGCAGGGTAAACGAAATCCGATACAATAGCAACGTAAGTTCGCTTCCTTGCCAGCACGGCAAGATGTAACATATAAGATAGCATTATAATATAGATCGGTTGCATAGAATATCGTACAAAAATATAATAAAATAACACATTTTTCCAATAACTTCTTTCTTCCATACACTTCGGCTTAGCCTTCATAGAACAAAATTTTATAATGACTAAGACCTTTCATTTAAGTAATCTCGCAATATTCTACAAACCTGGAGACGTTCTGCCCATAAATTATTAAAAGCTACTGGAAATATTGCATTTGGTTGGAAATAGGAATAGTAAAAATTCTAAAAAATACTCCTTCCAAAATAAACATCAAAAACAATTTACAGTTCAAATTTTCGTTTAAAAAAGAACAGTTCTCGGGAACTCAGTACGTTATTTTCTTACGAAATGATACTAGCTTTATGAGTACATATTGTATATTTTTATTGTATATTTCAAATTTAGCAATCAAATTGAACTTGTCACCAGTTTATCCAAATTTACTTGTTGATTAAGTGGGTAAAAAATCAACAGTGATACTTTTTGATTACTCGATATTACTGGTATTAATCGATATATTACTTACATACTATTATTAATAATTCACGGTAATATTGTAATCCTTAACCTTATCTATTTTTAATCACTGCTTTTCTCGTTTTATCCATTTTTTATATTCTAGGCAGTATGGGCTGGTTGGGGACACGCATCAGAAAATCCGAAACTTCCCGAACTTTTACATAAAGAAGGGCTGGTTTTCCTCGGTCCACCAGAAAGGGCTATGTGGGCTCTTGGAGATAAGGTAGCTTCTTCAATTGTAGCTCAAACTGCAGATATTCCTACTTTGCCATGGTCTGGATCTGAGTTAAAAGCACAATACAGTGGCAAAAAAATAAAAATATCCAGTGAACTTTTCGCTCGAGGTTGTGTTACGAATGTAGAACAAGGCTTGGCAGCGGCAAATAAGATAGGTTATTTAGTGAAAATATATAATTTGAAAAGATTAAATAAAAAAAATGTTGTAGGTTTTCCCGTCATGATCAAAGCATCCGAAGGTGGAGGAGGTAAAGGAATTCGGAGAGTTGATATGGCGGACGAGTTTCCTGGACTTTTTAGGCAAGTTCAAGCTGAGGTCCCTGGTTCTCCTATTTTTGTAATGAAATTAGCTAGAGGTGCACGGCATTTGGAAGTTCAACTTTTAGCAGATCAATATGGAAATGCAATTAGTTTGTTTGGTCGCGATTGCTCCATTCAAAGAAGACATCAAAAAATTATTGAAGAAGCTCCAGCAATTGTAGCCACACCAGAAATTTTTGAGGACATGGAGAAGGTAGAAATTCGTTGAAGCAGTTGTATTAATTTGATTCTATACATTTTTAGGCTGCAGTCCGTTTAGCAAAAATGGTTGGATATGTTAGTGCTGGGACGGTGGAATATCTTTATGATATCGAAGGAAGATATTATTTTCTTGAACTTAACCCACGATTGCAAGTGGAACATCCTTGTACAGAAATGGTAGCCGACGTTAATCTTCCAGCATGCCAATTACAAGTAATTTTATTTAATTATCTGATTTTAAATGTCTGACGAGTATTTTTAGATCGGAATGGGTATTCCTTTGTATCGTATAAAAGACATACGGTTACTGTATGGAGAATCTCCATGGGGTGACTCATTTATTGATTTCGAAAATCCTCCAAATAAACCTAGACCATGGGGTCACGTAATAGCAGCACGAATTACTTCTGAAAATCCTGATGAGGGATTCAAGCCAAGCTCAGGAACTGTACAAGAACTAAACTTTCGTTCTAGCAAAAATGTGTGGGGATATTTTAGTGTCGCAGCTTCTGGTGGCTTGCATGAGTTTGCTGATTCTCAGTTTGGACATTGCTTTTCTTGGGGTGAAAATCGACAACAAGCGAGAGAGTAAGATTATATTATATTAATTGATTTTATAACTTATTTTTAACACCTTTTAAAGAAATCTTGTGATAGCGTTGAAAGAGCTTTCCATAAGAGGAGATTTTCGTACCACAGTAGAATATTTGATAACACTTTTAGAAACTAATAGCTTTCTTGATAATACAATTGATACAGCGTGGCTAGATGCTTTAATAGCTGAACGTGTACAGTCCGAAAAGCCAGATATTTTATTGGGAGTTATATGCGGTTCCCTACATATTGCTGACCGCCAAATATCTGAAGCTTTTTCAAGTTTTCAAACTTCTTTAGAAAAGTATGGATTAAGAATTTAATATTTAGAAGCAATTTTAACTGAAAATTGTATTTATAGAGGTCAAATTCAAGCTGCGAACACTTTAACTAATGTGATTGATGTAGAACTTATTAACGAAGGATCTAGATATAAAGTTCAAGCCGCAAAAAGTGGTCAAAATTCATACTTCCTATTCATGAACAACTCTTTTAAAGAAGTTGAAGTCCATCGATTGTCTGATGGTGGTATGTTGTTGTCTTTAGAAGGCGCTAGTTATACAACCTACATGAAAGAAGAGGTTGACAGATATCGTATTGTTATTGGCAACCAAACATGTGTGTTTGAAAAGGAAAATGATCCTTCTTTATTAAGAAGTCCTTCTGCAGGAAAATTGATAAATTTGTTGGTAGAAGATGGAGCTCATCTCAACAAGGGTCAACCCTATGCAGAAATTGAGGTAGTTATATAATTTTGCTTGATATATATATATAGGTACCATTATAATTATATGGCATAACTTTATATTCGTAAATTTTTTTAGTTTCCTTTATATTATTTCTTGGATTTTCCCAAAATCTTACAAAGTATATTCTTCAGACTATAATACCGCAACGTTTGTTAGGATTCAGTTAAATCAAAATCTTTTAATGTAACTATTAATAAATTCCTTTATTAATATTGTATTCCAATGTATAAATATCAAAGTAGTCTTTACGGTTTTTAAATGGAAAATTTTGTTAAATAAGGAATTTTATAATGATTAACATTATCAATTTTATATAATAGATATTAGCTTAAGGAAAGCATATTATTTTTCTAAAGTCTAAATAATCTTGAATTATCTAATATAAATTTCTTATTGACATTTATTATCTCTTATTTTTTATTTATATTTTAATATAATGAGGTACCCATTTCCATAATTATTTTAAATTTTTCACACTTTATACAATTTTATACCTTAATACATATCATCGTAGGTTATGAAAATGGTAATGACATTAACTTCTCAAGAAGCGGGCACCGTATCATTTGTGCGACGTCCTGGTGCTGTGTTGGATGCAGGATCCCTCATAGGACATTTAGAGCTCGACGACCCTTCTTTGGTAACGAAGGCGCAACCTTACAAAAGTCCATTTCCTCAAATCGAAAACCCCTCAATACCAGAGAAACTTAATAGAATCCATAATAGGTAGATAATAATATAGGAATATTTATTTTTTCATATTTTGGTGTTTTCAGCTTTAAGTCAATTTTGGAAAACACATTGGCAGGCTACTGCCTTCCTGATCCGTATAATGCGCCACGACTTCGAGAAGTAATAGAAAAATTCATGCAAAGTTTAAGGGATCCTTCACTGCCACTTCTTGAACTTCAAGAGGTTATAGCTTCTATATCAGGCCGGATTCCATTGTCTGTAGAAAAGAAAATAAGAAAGTTAATGACACTCTATGAAAGAAATATTACAAGTGTTTTAGCTCAGTTTCCATCGCAACAAATTGCTAGTGTTATTGACAGTCACGCAGCTACACTGCAGAAAAGAGCTGAGAGAGATACATTCTTTTTGACTACTCAAGGTATTGTGCAACTTGTTCAACGATATCGAAATGGAATTAGAGGCCGTATGAAGGCAGCTGTTCATGAGTTACTGCGACAGTATTATGATGTGGAGTCTCAATTTCAACACGGTCACTATGACAAATGTGTAACTATGATTCGAGAAAAGCACAAGGATGATATGCAGACAGTAGTAAATACAATATTTTCACATAGTCAAGTTTCTAAAAAGAATCTTCTTGTTACCCTCTTAATCGACCATCTTTGGGCTAATGAACCAGGTCTTACTGATGAGTTGGCTGCTACATTAAGTGAGTTGACATCCTTAAACAGAGCAGAGCACTCAAGAGTTGCGCTTCGGGCCCGGCAGGTTCTAATTGCAGCTCATCAGCCAGCTTATGAACTCCGCCATAACCAAATGGAATCAATATTTTTGTCAGCAGTTGATATGTATGGACACGATTTCCACCCAGAAAATCTTCAGCGTCTTATTTTATCAGAAACTTCTATTTTCGACATTTTGCATGATTTCTTTTATCACTCAAATCGAGCTGTGTGTAATGCTGCTTTAGAAGTCTATGTCCGTAGGGCCTACACGTCATATGAGCTCACTTGCTTGCAACACCTTGAACTCTCTGGTGAAGTGCCTTTAGTTCATTTTCAGTTTTTACTACCTTCTGCTCATCCTAACAGGTAAAAACTGGAATATACAGAATATATGGATATTTTTAAATAGTATTATTTTCAGAATCCCTCAAGAGGGTGCAGAAAACGATATTTCTTCAGGATCTTTTATGAGGACGGGATGCATGGCTGCATTCGATTCATTTGAGCACTTCGAACAATATTCGGATGAAATTTTAGATTTATTGGAAGATTTCTCATCACCGGCATTTGTTAGTGCAAAGGTAATACATTATATTATTTTCAGTCACACGATCATTTATTAACATATTTCTTAAAGGTGTTGGAGGCCGTAGATGCCGTAGATTCTGTTTCAGATGGTAGACACAGTACTTCTATAAATGTTTCGCTGTCTGAAGCATCATCTCGTTCTGCAACTACAGCAGATGAAAGTAAATTCTAATTAGATTTTTAAAAACATTTATGGTACTAATTCTTTGTTTTCAGATAAATCCAAAGAACCAATTCATATTCTAAGTGTAGCTGTGCGAGAAACTGGCGATATGGATGATATTCAAATGTCAAACACTTTTGGATCTTTCTGTAAACAACATCGGGAGGAGCTTTATAGAAAAAGAGTGAGGAGAATTACTTTCGCCGCTCTAAAAAAGTATATTATATATATTGCAAAGATAATTGTTATAATATCTAATCAACAATAGGCGACAATTCCCGAAATTCTTTACATACCGTGCCCGCGATAATTATGAAGAAGATCGCATCTATCGGCATTTAGAACCAGCATGCGCCTTTCAATTAGAATTAAATAGAATGAGAACGTATGATCTTGAAGCTCTTCCCACTGCCAACCAAAAAATGCACCTCTATTTGGGTAAAGCTAAAGTAGCCAAAGGTCAAGAGGTTACTGATTTTAGATTTTTTATTCGTTCAATTATAAGACACTCAGATCTAATCACAAAAGTAAGGCAAGGCCTTTTTCTCGCTTAAAAAATATTAAAACTTTATATGTATTAGGAAGCATCTTTCGAATACCTGCAGAATGAAGGAGAGCGCGTTTTACTTGAAGCCATGGATGAGCTTGAAGTAGCATTTTCGCATCCTCAGGCGAAGCGCACAGACTGTAATCATATTTTCCTTAATTTTGTTCCTACAGTAATCATGGATCCTGCGAAAATTGAAGAATCTGTTACTAAAATGGTAATGCGCTACGGACCGCGGCTGTGGAAATTGCGAGTTCTGCAGGCAGAACTAAAAATGGTTATTAGGCAATCACCACAATGTCCTACACAAGCTATCAGGCTTTGCATTGCAAACGATTCTGGATATTTTCTTGACATTGCTATGTATACCGAAGTTACAGATAAGGAGACTGGAGTTGTAAATTCATTCCTGTATTAGTTCAACATTTAAAAATAATTGTAATTTTCCTTAGATAAAATTCCAAGCATATGGCGAAAAGCAGGGTCCGCTACATGGCCATCCAATTTCTACGCCCTATATGACAAAGGATTATCTTCAACAAAAACGATTTCAAGCTCAATCGAATGGCACTACATATGTATACGACATTCCAGACATGTTTAGACAAATGACTGAACGTTTATGGAAGGAGTATTCCAAAGCAAGGTCTTCAGTAGATATTCGAATTCCTGAAAAAATTTTGTTAGAATGTGTTGAATTAGTGCTAGAGGGAGATAATTTACAAGAAATTCAGCGTCTTCCCGGCGAAAATGATGTAAGTGTACACATAATTTATAATTTATTTTGATGCTTAGGACTTCTGACTATCTCATGTAGAATTTTACATATTTTACGACATCCTTCAATTAATTGTCCCTGTTATCGTTTTTCACTCATTCCAACGTTTCGTTTTATCCCTATTTCACTATTCTAGATGCAATTTAATTATAGTTATTTCTCTATTACTCATGGTATAATCAAAACACACTCTTTTCTATAGCTGCCATTTCTCTGCCAGATTTCACTCTTCCTAAATAGCAAGATTAGAAAACTTACAAATATGGCAGAAAGGGAAGAATGAAATTTCTGTCGGAGAAATTAGAACATGTGGATTTCGGAATCCCAATAACGCACGTACTTAAGAGAACTACATACCTTGCGCTCCTTTGCTTTGCATGTTTGAATTTTTGAACCTTGTGCAAGCGCGTGTTCTGCTTTGGTTGCTTTAATGAATTCTATGTAAAAGCAAATATACGCAACCATGCATTAATTAAAGCACGCTCCTTTATGATAAATTCGTTCCTATTAAAACGTGACGAGTTTTGAACCCAAACTGTCCTTGGTTTACCACTAGGATCAACAAGCCTATAATTGTGTCTAACTCTGTCTCTAGAATTCCTCCGTACTATCTTAACTATTTCCCACTAGGAAACCCCTATGAATTTGCATAAAAAATCCCTTATTACTTTTAGTATTACAAAAGTGTCCGTTTTCCCACCACCAAGCCCAAGAGCTCCCAGTTGTTTTTAGAAGAAAGTTTCTCCAGTAAGCCTTGTCCTCTTGACATACTTTAAACTGTATAATTTTCTTTATGATTTGATTCAAATTGCAACTTATACAAATTTGAATTCATTGAAAATTGCCAAAACATCCTATCTGACTGCAGATGATAGTTGGCCACTGATGCGTTCATATTTGTATGCATTAATTAACACGTCAGTGTTTACTCACTGAGAGAAACGTGTTAAAAAATGCATATCCAAAATTCATGTAGAATAAAGTAGGCTGAAGTTCATGTAAGTAAAACCATAAACGAATAAAGCCATAGACATGACCTTCAGTGAGAAATAAATGAAGTACTTTTCGTAGCATCCCAATATCGTCTCGCCTCCCAAGCTTTCACTTATCAAAAAACCAACACCACGGACAACAACCGAAATGTTATACGAAATATGAATAACTTAAAGCTATGTGCTAGGTGTCATATTTACACAGCACAACAAATGCAATATGCCAGTTATACTTTTATGTTTGGGAAAACAAACACATGTAAGGGCTTGGGATTGTTGTGCGAGCATTTCTTTCGTTCTGTCGAGCTCTGTCGTTGGCCTGCTGCTGTAGCAAATTAATTAGGCTTTCAGAAGGATTTCCGAGAATTAAAATAAATTTGTTGTTTAGAATTGGACATTTGAATTTAATCTTTTTTAATTTTTGAATACCTGATCTGATTCCGATATTTTTAGGGTTCTTGAATTTTCTTTAGTTTTATTTTACTATGGATAAAAGGTTGTGGGGAGTTAAATGTGAATTGCCGAGTTTCAATATAAGCAAACGGGCTCCACCTAGCACTAGGTTTTTTAAATTCCCTCCAAGGGAGTCAGAATTATTTAATAAGTGGATTTCAGCATGTTCAATGGAACATCCACCTAGGTCTATTTGTCTATTTATGCGAAAATCACTTTTCTAGTGATAGTATTAGAAAGAAGTATTTAAGAAAAAATACAATTCCAACCACAAAAATTTCAGTTCTTTCTGCTGTACCAATTCTAGTTATGAAAATGACAATGAATTAACAATAAATTTCTCAG
>QYTT01077274.1:8516-20427 GCA_006980735.1 Dasypogon diadema | reverse complement strand
TCTGCTGAATTCTCTTATGTTGCGAAATCAAAATGTGCCGGGAAAACAGTTACATTTGTAAGATTATTCTAATTTCTTGCATGATCGCGGCACGACATAAATACGGATGTAAAGAAAACCCGCCATCTCTACCGCCATTTGTACTTTATTTGCTATCACTTTTTAGGAAATTGCCTTTTAAATTAGGGATTTTTAAGAACTATATCGATCTTTTTCTCACATTTCTGATGTTGTTTATACACGTCGGTGAATAAAAACCGTGCCAACACAAACTTAATTTATTTGCTTTTAGAAAAATCTACTTATGGGAGAGACAATTCTTATTATTATTTTTTCTTTGATATTACGCGAAAAGTGTGACGGCGGATAAAACGAAATAACGTTTTTATACGCTCGTGTGCATCGGGCCTAACCATGATACGTTCGGCTAATGTTGCTATCTCGAAATTTTCGGTAACTTTCGAATTTTGGTTGCATTGCAACATTTGTTGCTAAGGAAATTGAAGTTGACAGTTCGACGGTAATTCATCCATTTTTCTGTTATCAGGGATTTTGCAATAGGGCGTGGAGAAATGTCAAAATATAATAGCCAGGCGGGACCTCGTCCCTGCAAATTAGTGGTAGTCGGTGGCGGAGGCGTAGGAAAATCAGCAATAACAATTCAGTTCATACAGGTAAACTAATCCCTTTAGTTGAAGTACTTGACGGTTCTGTTGTGACACAAAGCTGCCTACACGGTCCACCATATGATCTTTTAAGAGAAACAATTGCATGGGTTTCGTTTAGAATTCTGTGCTAAGTATCAGTCGGCAGTGCTAATCTTTGCAATAAATGAATATGCAGTAGAAATCTTCATGACGTCCTTTTTGTAAACTACAACATTGGTTTATTTTTAGTTTTGACGTCATGGGTGCGTGTTGCAGATGAAGTATTTGAGAACAAGAGTTCGGGTGTAGCCTAGTACCACTTGTTTCAATTTTTACTATATGATGTAATAATGGTTACGAGCGTCTGGTCAGCGTTTTGCATAGAAATGTGCTAGCAAAGATACGCGTTGATTAAGTGTGGGATGCTGGAATCCATACACCCACAGAGTAATAATCTGTAATTACTATATGGGCACCTTTAAAAGATTCATGGAATCGCCGAAGAAACGTATAAAGCAGACTGCTGACATAAGATTACGTGGGCCTTCTTGAATACTCGTTTTCAGGGCTATACTTCTTCCATTTCCATATAATGCGCACACATTCTGATACAGTTCTAAATTGTTTAACATAATTTACTTATTCTTTACTCTTAGGAAATTTATGAAATAAGATTTTTTATATTATAAAGTTTATGTAGAGGACTAAAGGGAGCCGCATGCATATTCAGAATTTTTAACCAATCTGGAAAACCACCGCAAAAGGGTTACCATTAGTTGTTTTTTGAAATTTTTGATCAAACGAGTGAAATTGGAAAAAATGTAAATTTTCATAACGCATTCTTAACCATGAAGGTGTGGACGAAATGACAAAAATCAAGCAAAGCAAGTGAATTGGAACAAGCTATTTTGTTTGCTGACTTCACGATTTATTAGATATGAATTGGGATAGGTCCTAAGATACACTGAGTGTTAAAATTGTTCATTAAATTTCCTTAAACTATTCTAATTATGTAGTTTTATAAGTTCGACATAGAAATAATTTTATATTCCTTTTATTATTATTATTGGCTATTTTTTAGTGCCTTGAAATCGATTTTTTATATTTTCTATTAAAAGATTAAAATACAAACCTGTAATCAGTCCCTAATACGGTCCTTCAAAATTACTCGTTCGGAGGGAATTTTCCTAGAAATTCTAATGTTAAATTTGTATAACTAGTATTAGCGCTTGTGGAGAAGTGGCCTACGCGATTTAATTGAGCTTTAGAAAGATATTACTAAATCAACTTGGATCTACTTTAATGAAAAAACGGAACACAAGTCCCGGGGAACAACAATACCAAAAAGAAAACTAATTCAGGGATTTACTACATAATTACATGGTACAGAAATGAAAATTGAATGGCACAGCGCAGTGGGCATGGTCGCAAGAAAACTTTTTCAGATATTAATGTACGAGTTATGTTGAGAGAAGGAGGCTAAATTAGCGAGTAATAGTGATTCTATATGGATCTTTAGAAATGTGGGCTACTGTGGACGCGTTTCAAGGAGAAAGCCATACAGAATCGCCGTCACCAAAGAGGAAGGATATGAGGTTGCCAAAACCTTTAAAAACAGAAGTTTTGACTTCTGGAATGACGAATTGTTGCGGAAGAAAGCAAATATAACTCTTTTGGATCAAATGGCAAATTCAATCCTGTTTAGATACCGCCAAACGCGAAGCTACCATATCCATATTAATTAAATTTCATGCACTTTAGAATAAACCTTGAAGACGTATCACAAAGAAGTATGACTGATTCCGACTAGAGTATTTGGATTTTGTAATGCCCCAAATTACTCTCGAATTTAACAAGAAGTTCACGATATACTACTTTAGGTGTTTTTGACCAATCTGTCAGTCCAAATTAAAGTGACCAAGCGTCTGGGCGGGCGTCCAGTAATAAATCTCCACGAGACAAAAAATAACGGTCTTCGAGATAACGACGCTTAAAGGTTTTGTGGTCGTTTTTTACGATGAATGCAGCATAGGTCATACTAAATGTGATATGTGTATGAGGCTAGCGCCATATCGTAGAGAACATTAATGGCATTTAAATGGTTGCTTACTCTCTCACCTACTTCTCTTCTCAAAATAAAAATTTTGGCTTTTATTTACCCTTTTTTCACATAAATAGGCAAATCTCTCGCAAAAATCTCTAATTGACATGTACTTTTCTAGCATAATTTGGAAACCTCATAAGTTTCCCTTTAATTTGATATACATGTATCCACCTACCCCCTTCCGTTTTCGAGATAACCCGTCCCGAAGCCGACCCTATTCTGCGTTCCTCTCTATGAAAAATAAAAAGAAAACTTTCCGAAATAATGAAAAGATGTAGAAAGCTATACTGCCTTCATCGTAAAAAACGACCAAGAAACCTTCAAGTGTTGTTATCTCGAAGACCGTTAGGATTACCCCCCTCTCCCCAAGTTCCACACAAGTTTTTTCCCCCAATCATGGAGACCTATTACTGGATGCCCATATATTGTACATGGTTCGATCTGTCTCTGTATACTCTTAATCCGCAACAAAACGCTGCGCTGAATTTTGTACTTAGATAAGAAAAAATGGCAATAGAGTTAGTTGAATATTGATATTAGCTGGCTTCAAGGGGATTTGGATTTTGAGTTTTAACAAAACTAAAACTAAAACATGACAAAAAGAAAATAATTTTAACAACACCTTCACATGACGAAAAAAGGAAAAACATCAAAGTTCCACAATATTTTTCCTCGTCGACTTTAAATATTTCTTTATAAAATTAAAATATAACTATGAATAGGTATTGTAAAATATTATTTTTTTGGCGAAGAGGGCGAATGCATTACACACCTAGAGGGACTAGCCCCCCGTCTGCCGGACTCCCCAACGGTCCGGGTCTACCTGTTAAAGGGCCCCCCCTTCCTGTCTCCAGGCCACCACTCCGGAACCGTCGTTAGACATTACTTCAGGCTGGCGACCCTTTGTTCGGGCTATAATGTGTAATTTCCATCAACTCTATTCTTAACCATTATTCATTTCCATGATATAACTTACATCGATAGCCAAGTGGGCTGAGGCGAGTCCGCAAATTTGCTCCGTTGTGGGATTTATGTGGATACCAGTGGTTTAGGTAATTCCACTGACGAAAATTGTTCTTACGGAGACGCTGGGATGTTGCTCAGTAAAATTCCACGAAAAATATCGTGGATTAACCTAGAATAAGTGCGGAAACAAACACTTGTGGATTGTATCTAGAATGGAGTTGCAATAACGCGAACTAATTCAGACCAACTTTGATTCATGTTATCGGATTTGGATTCGATGTTCGTACTAAAGTGACCAAGCGAGTGTCCAGTGATAGGTCTTCATGAGACAAACCAGAAATTGTATTGGGGTGGGGCAATCCTAACGGTTTCCGAGATAGTGACACTTTTTATTCGTCTTTTAGGATGAAGGTCATATATCTTATGTACACGAGCCTATTGCCCCCCACCCGCCCTACTGTTTTTGGATCCTCGTGGAGACACCTACCGGCCATTGTAGCCCGGACACCTTGTCCCTGTATAACACACTTTCATGATTTTCCCCCATATGATAAGAAGAAGTACTTTTGGGTTTCGGTGCACGCTCTGTTTGATCAGCTGTGGCCTTTAGTCTTGGGAGAAAACAGAAGATGATAATCTGTTCCACATTCGTATAGTTCTGCTCAAGAAGGCTTCAAGATCTTGTCTCAAGGACGAAAAGGTGGATACGGCTCGATGTGCGAATATCACGCGGGATTAATCTACAAAGAGTCAGACTAGAGATTTCGTTGGAACAATGTCCTTTGAAGTAGCGAACAAAAGAGCGTAAGGCATGCGACATTGCTCTAGACAATTGACTCGTCGCCAGTGAACTTGAACTCTTTCTTCTAGACCAATGTGGGTAATGCAGTGCGTTCTGCCCTTGCGAATTATATTCAAGTCTTGGTCTGATGTGAGATTTGTAAATGAGCGCTAGGTTAAATGGGGTAAAGTATTTCTTGCGTCGGGCTCCTAGGATGTTCAGAATATTTGTGATGATCTTCTTGGGAAACATATCCATCCGGGTCAAAGCAGGTGATTCCTTATCTAGCGTCGAGCGTATTGATAACAAAATCCCCCCAAGGATATCTCTTACCACCCCTTAAAAACGACATAGACGGAATTAACGCCTTCTTTTAAGCTGACAATATTACACTCGACGAACAATAACAGGCAGTCGATACTGAAACGAACGATCAACAATAGAGAGATCTTGTTTAACATCAAAGATTAGATTTCCCCGCAACACCATGGCATAGTTAGAGCTTAACAGCAGGACAACTGGTCAAGCTCGTCAAAAAGTAAAGATCTTTGGCATTAAATGAGCGCCAAGCTCACATGGTCTGGCCACATTGGAAATGCGGAAGTGTGACAAAAGTTTTTAGGATCAACGACCTTCTGAAAATCCTGTCCGGGAGGGCTACGGGAGCTCCGATAAATACCATAGTGCAAATAGCGAGGTTCCTAATTGGAGACCTACTCAACCATGCTAAAATTTTGTGGGCTAATGCAATAATGTGATTATTAAAAAAAACTCGAGGTGGCGGTTAATTCTGCCCTCCGTATGGCTAGTGGTGTCCTAAAAATTATACCGACCACAGCACTCAGTCATAGTGAACGCTACTAGAGGCGTATAAATATAAAACTCGAATCCAATTTCGACTTAATGTTGTCAGTTTTGTAAATGAGTGTTAGATCGGATGGTGTGAAATATTTTTCCATTGTTGTAACAAGTCCAAGAATATTATAACATCTTTGCAATTCAAATGTATCGTGAAATCTTTTCACGAAAAAAATAAGCTGAGAATTGTTAGTTCAAGGTACAGAATTCTCGCCATTTTGAATTTACTTATTTATTGTACAGGTGTGCTGCCAACCCCGCACATACTTGTGAAGCTTTTAAGCTCTCTTTTACTAAATGCACTTTTGTATACATTTATTTTTTTGCAAAAGCTTTTCTAAAGAAGGTGGTAGCGAACCTGTTAATGAAAAAATATGCTGTTTGTTATGAATTCTGTTAAGGTGAAAAAATATTCTCCTGAATGAGCAGTATGTCTTTCGTTTTTTAAACATAACAATGATTACTGAAAGGTGTACACTATATTTAATTAAATTATGTCTGAAAATTTCCAGAGTTATTTTGTTACGGATTATGATCCAACAATTGAAGATTCCTACACTAAGCAGTGTGTGATTGATGATATCCCAGCCAAGTTAGACAGTGAGTAAAAATCACCCAAAATAAGAGCTCTTCAAAACATTACAATGAAAATAATTTTTTCAGTCTTGGATACTGCTGGACAGGAGGAATTTAGTGCAATGCGAGAACAGTACATGAGATCAGGAGATGGATTCTTACTTGTTTTCTCATTAACAGATCACTCAAGTTTTGAAGAAATTCCAAAGTTTCAAAAACAAATATTGCGAGTTAAAGATCGTGATGAATTTCCTATGCTTATGGTTGGCAATAAGTCTGATTTAGAAAGCCAAAGAAGGGTTTCATTAGAGGAAGCTCAGAATTTTAGCAGGACTCTTGGTATACCGTACATCGAATGTAGTGCCAAATTGAGAGTTAATGTTGATCAAGCCTTCCATGAGCTGGTTCGCATCATAAGAAAGTTTCAACTGGCTGAACGACCCTACATGGAGGATAATTATAAACGAAAAAACAAGAAAAGGTGTTGTGTTTTATAAACATTTCGAGATCATGATATATGATATCTGGGAGTCTTGTGAGAAGTGCCTTTTCGCATAAATATCTTTTATTAAGAAGTGAATCTTACCAGAAGAGATTTACATATTATTCAGGGATTTTACAATAACACCTGCCGCGCAAAAGGCCAGTAGAGCCCAGTAGTCTTACATAATAAGCTTAATGTCTGCTTTCCTATTTAAATCTATTTTATTTTGTACGTAATTTTTGACACTTTTAATAACATTTTTTATCAATTTAATTATCAAAATATAAAACGAGTACTGTGCCTATTTATATACACAACTTTTTTCATATCTTAAGAATTTTAAATGGCAATACACCAGACCATTACCGAAATCATTTCTAAAGCATTTCATCTCTCACTTTTAATGTTGATTAATGATTTTGAGTGCCGTAGTATTAAATTTTGTTGCTATGATGCTTTTGCTCATTTATATTTCTAGATGTTAAGAGCGCATTCGGTTTAAAATTTTGTTTGTTATATTTATTTTCTTTTTGAAAGTGAAACCTGGAACTGATTAATTTAAAGGAAATCGGAAATTGCTTCAAATGAAAAGTGTTCATTAAGGTTAGAATGAGGCAAAATTTTGCTAACACATTTTCTTTGTATTGAAGAATTTTGTTAAGAGATAATTGCTAATTTAATAATTTCCAAAGTTCTAAAGAATAAACCATGCTTTTATATATTTTAACAACGGCTTTATTAATGTTGCCAAATTATAAAATATAATTTAAAACGTAGTTTTATTTTTATTTTAGATTAATGAAATAAAAACATTGATTCTAAATTTCATATTTTTAATTTTACAAATATTGCAGTAAATTTCTTCAGTTGCAAATATTACATAGATCTCAATGGAATTGTGGACTGTTTTTATTATGCGCTGAAAAATCACGGAACTTGTGACCGAATAGTAGGCTTTTGTTCCCAAAAGGGGATGAGAAGAAGAAATTGAAAGGATTGACTATGTTTTGGGGAGAAGGTAGAACCTGCCCTCTAAACATGCCGCATGATACTGAATCGATTTTAATGAAAGTTCAGCAATAGGGAAATAATCAACTAGAGATGTAGTTCCATACAAAAACTCAGAAAGCTTTTGCGCTTTGTGTGCCCCTAATGTGACCCTTCAAGAATTTCATCATTGATTCAGTATCGTCCCTTCCTTACCTCAATCATTGCCATCTTATCGGTTGTTTTGAATTTCCATTTCTAGGTAGTGATTTGTCTTTGGTTCAACACTGTATTTGACCAGACAATAAATAAAACTAAAATAATAAGGAGGTAATAAGAATAAAGAAAATGAGACGAGTAGCTTAGAGGGGTGTTAGTCATAGCTGATTAGGTTGTAATTAAATAAATTTGTGACAGTACGTGCAAAGTGAGTAATACATTTAAATTATATTTTTGAAATACTTAATGAAGGAAATACGTGCAAAAGTGCAGATTTCATTCTTTTTAAAGCAATTACAAAAAGCTAGAGAAGATTTAGACGAAGTTAAAAGGCTTTAGGTAAATAATAAGAGGGTATTAAAATAAGCTGTTGGCAAACTTTTGTTTGTCCCGTTGGCAGCCTGTCGAAAGTCGCCACCAGTTGCTTTAGTTGTTACATAGAAGAAATTTGATTGCAAACTTAAAGGACTTGGTCAATATACAGAAAGTTCGGTTTTCCTCGAATTTAACATTTGATAGCTTTTGCGCATTTGAATTAAATTCATAAATACTTCTTTTTATGTTTTGAACGTGAAGTCGAACAGTGAAATTATCGAAAAGCCCGAAAAATCACAATTTCGTCCTATTGGTTTAAAATTTAGTTGTAGATGGATTTCAAGTGAGCTGAGTTCAAAAATAGGTGCTAAAAATTGTGGAATAACTTGCATCATTTTTCAGGCTATAAATCCCAATCAAAGGCGAAAGCTCAGGCCCTATGATGTCATAGCACAGCTTTGAGTAAGGGAAAATAGGAAAGGAAGAAAAGGAATTAGGATGACGAGTAAAGGTGCCGGTGCGCATTCTGTTTGAACAGCTGCGGCCTGTAGTTCTGGGGGAAAACCGAAGATGTCAATAGTGTCTCAGGGACGAAAGGGTGGAGATGGCTCGATATATGGGTGAAGTAGCGATAAAAGAGCGTAAGACATACGACATTCCGTCTGGCTTCAGAATCAATTTTATAAGTTATCTTCTCGTCACCAATGAGCTTGAAGACCGTCATTTGGACATTTGGACAACGCAGTGCGTCCTGCCCCTTCCCAAATATGCGAATTATATTGGAGTCTAGGTCAGATGTGACCCTTGTAAATGAGCGCTAGATCAAATAGCGTAAAATACTTCTTTCATCGCTGCTGAAAGCCCAGGCAATTCGCTGCATTCTTTAAGCTGGTACTCAGCATAGCACATAAGGTTGTCGCCACAACTTAGGTTGTCCACTTAGGTGGAACCTTAAAAAAATTGCCCATCATTCTCAACAAAAAGACACCACTTCTTCGAAGCAGCCGACAGGAGTGGCCCACATTCTGGGCTTCATCAAGTCGCAACTATAGTTGAATACATTTGGATATTTCCAATGGAACTGGAACACAACTGATCTTATTGAGTAACTGACTGCAAACTCGCAATTACTCTAATGACTGCAATTGTGGATTTACATTTGAAAACTTTCGAATGTGTTGAAGTGGATTTTAAATGGTATTGTGCAGATCTCTGTTTGATATCTAGCCTGAAAAGAATTCGATATTAAGTATCGATTTTTCACTACAAATGCCATGAAATTTCTTTAATTTCTGAAATAAAAACGCTTGCTTCAAAAGTGCAGGTGGAAAATATATCGTCAGAACTTTTTTTTCTCAAGAAGTAAGTTTCAATACAGAGATGGTTTATTTTAGGATGAATTTCAAATTACAGTTGCTTCAACTTTAACGAATCCAATGTAAATAGAAAGTCGCATAGTTTGAAATGGTGGGACAAGTAAAGAAGAGTAAATCTGTCCACCATAATTTGAATTACCTAAGAAAAAATTGTATGCTGCGACTTCAGCGACCAGTGAAGGGTCCTTTCAAAAGAAAGAAATTAACTGTCTCAAGTTTAAAGCATACCAACTTATGTGTAAATACTTTTACAAGTACAAGTCCAATAAATAAAATTTGAATAATTAGTTCGAACAAGCAAATTGAACAAATATGGATCGGCAATGTAATTATGTGTGGCTTAAGGGAGAGAGTTGTATTTTGAAGCAATTTTGGTATCAACATCTAGTACGCATTTGTTCGGAAACGCTCCGTCTATTTATATTATGACATCTATGAATCGTACGATGGATTCGGAGATGTTGGAGGTCATCCAGAAGCCGGAGGTCAATAATAGACCCAAGCTAACTGGAGCGGCCAGAAGATTGCTAAGAAAGCTGTTGGGTTCAGACTTAGATACACAGTTGCCCTACACCAATGCCTGAGCCCGGTATCCTCCTCAGGAATAGTAGCGGGTGCCAAAAGGAACCGTTCTGAGGATGAATCACCAATACAACCGACTAGGAAAAACGTTTGTATGCATAATTTGTCTTACAAGGTAGCCCTGGAGGAAATAAACGTAGGCATTGGTAGCAAAAAGCTCCTGAGCACGGAACAACGTAGAAGGATCCAAAAAGCCATCCTGGAGAAGATCAAAAGGACTCCAGAAGGTGTTAAACCCAATTTCCAGGGCTGTTCCATGAAGTCAGGTTGGCTAACCATGGTGTGTGCTAACACAGAAAGCCGCACATGGTTAGAAAAATTTGTCTCCAAATTGACGCCGTGGCCAGGAGCCAAGTTAAGACTGATGGAGGGGGAGTAAATTCCGAAACCAAAAACCTGGATAGTATGGATTCCGGGAAGGGATAAGTCCACCCCGGAAAAAGTACTAAGTACTGGCCGTTCAGAACAGACCTGCCACGTTCGAAGGGAGACTACTGCCACCTCCGAATGGAGACTACTCAATGGAAAAATCGAAGCGAAGTGACGGACATTGACACTTTCCATTGATGAGAGTGTAACCAACTCCCGTCTAGGGGTTTTTTGGAGCTAGTTACACTAGAACAGTTTTTATCTATTTATTTTATTTATTCTGAATGAATTTAAAATGGAAATGCAACTAATTAGGCTCATATAAAGCTTTATTGTTATCGTCGGATATAAATCTTGACCCTATACGTCTAGTCTACTTAACTATTTATAATTGAAATCCCTAAGCCAGAGTTACTAATAAAGACTATTTACTAGCACTTACTGAATAGATTTTGATGGAAGGATTGTTGAAATGATGCAGATCAGACGTCTCGGTCCGGACCGGCAGGAAACCAACCGCGCGCGCGCGGTGAACGTCCCTCGGTATTTTTGATGCTTCTTTGGTTCGTCTGAATTAGTCTTTCCTCTTAACGGCAATTGTATGATCACTTATTACTTATCGGGAGGAAAAATTTACTTCAACTTAAGCACTTGAACTAAATAATCAGAATTTTCTTTTTTTACTTAATATCCGGCCTCTTTTTCTTATCCACCTTGTTACGCCGTCATCCCAAGAAAAAGGTACCCAGAAAAGGAAGAGCCAGCTCTCGATCTCCATTTACCGATCTCCCATAGTAGGGTGCTCCGGAAGTCGATTTTTTGACTTGTTGTTTATGCGAAAGCATCAATGTCGCTGTGCGCTTACGATATTATCGTGCAGATCTCATCCATATAACCATATTTTTCCTTAATTTTAAATTGATACAATTCATGCAATATTCACATATAATTCTAGTTTACTTCATTTGATACATAACTAAGGCTCATCAATTTTTAGTTATCTATTACAGTTTGTTTACACTTGTTGTTTTATCTTTTATTTATTTCATCCATTAGCTAGCACGATTCAAATTTGACATGGTTTTAATTTCTATCAGTATCTCAATAATATTCGGAATAGTTAAAATGACTTCAATATTCTACATGGATGTAAGTGATTTACAAATTTCACATAATAATCTAAAGAAACAATTTAATCTAGGAAAATAGTGCTTAATTTGTTGCATTTCACTTTCTATTTGCTTTTATTTCAGGTTTTATGATTCTCTAACCTGGATGAGAATTTGTCATTTTGTTCATTTTCTTTTTGATAAGCATTATTAGCTTATTTGCTGGGGCAGTCTGATAGCGTTTAAGCAAAATGTTTAGGGGGGGGGTGAAATCATAATTGCGAAAAAAGCCAAGGGCAGCCAGTCTCATTCCAGGGATCTACATTACAAGAGGTCCTGCAAAACTCTAGAAGGGCTTGAATGTAAGCCCTATTTGGGTTTCAACAGGGTAGATGTTAGGATAAAAGAACTTTGACTATCTGAAGAACGGCAGAGATGCCAGGAAGCCCAAGAAAAAACTAAAGGGGAGCAATCTGGAGGTGGCCTAGCATCTGGTGCGATTAAAGGGAGATCAGGAGCCCCAGCAACAAAGTCAAGC
>QYTT01077273.1:0-13796 GCA_006980735.1 Dasypogon diadema | reverse complement strand
CTTTTTAACTTTTTTCCCCTTCGTACATTCCCCCCCACCTTCTGTCCTTTCCTCGGTACGATCCCTTTTCTTTGTTTACTGCCAATCGGAGGAGGCGGCGGTTCTCACGTAAACCCACCCCACATCCTCGCAAGCTAACCGCTAAGAATGCCGGCCGCCACTAGCCTCTCCGAGGCACGTGAGCCGGGGTATCCAGGGAATGACTGGACCAGGCTTGGAGACTACAGTAGCGAGCCCTTCTAGAAGGTCCATTGCGGAGCTTCCTGGGGGTGAGAGCTTTTCCTGGCCTTCATCAGTCTCTCATTAGGACTGAGTGACAGGTCAGGAGGAATACTCTCGTGCCTCCTGTGAGATCTCCCGGCTGGTTTAGTCTAGAGCATGACGCTTACTTCAGTCTCAGCTCTGGCCTAAACGGCCACCTCCCTGACAGCCCAGACGCCACACCTCATCCAAGCCTAGTCCCATTACAGAGCATTTTCTGAATTCATCGAATAACGCAGGAGTTCCGTTTTAAGATGGCATACACGAATGACCATTGTGATGTCAAAAGTACGTGGGCCCCGGGCTACTTATATGAAATTTTAAACAAATCGTCATAACGCTCATTCGAGTATGTCGTCTGTCTAGGTTTTAGGATATCATAATAATAATATAAAAGTAGATAATTTAACAAAGAGTACTTCTTTTATATAGTTTTCCCAAACACAATTAGAAAAGTTGTTCTACATTATGGGCCTGTTCAAGAATGCATTTTCTATGGCCGATTGTAATTTCTATGAGTGCAATTACGTATAAGGAGAACAATTTTTCTAATATGGATATGGACACGCATGCAAAAGACATACGCTCTGTTGGATACTATAGAAATCTTCAAAAAAAAAAAAACAATTCATAATCTACACTGATAACTTCGCTGATTAATATACAGAAGATTTCATACATTTTCTATTTTAAAATAAATATTTAAAATCCAGAGAGGCCAATGCCAGCTGAAAAGGAGCATTCAGCACTATGTTAAAAGAATCCAAGTCGGATTACTAGACAGAGATTTCACCAAAAAGAAGGTGAGAAATTTAACGTAATTTTGATGCTTCTACGATTGTTGATAACAAAGTCTTTCAAGGCCAATGAACTCTATACAAATGCAGCCTTCTTGAACTGGGGTTTGCAAGTGGAGATTTTATGCAGCAGTTCAGAATTCGGCGGTGAAAACGGTTATGTCTGCAAGTTCCATAAAAGTTTGTATAGTCTTAATCAGGCTTCTCCTTGCCACAACGAAAAATTTAGTACTTTTATGCAAATGTTTAACACTAGCGTACTACATATATGCTGATCCATGTGTATTCATTATAAAAATATATACATATATATCTCTAGCTAGCTACGTTTATTTCATGACTGATATATGATATATGTATGTGAGTCCAAGGCAGATGCCACACTAGGAACATAGACATATAAAACTCCTGGACCGCGCAATGCCTCACATGGGCGCACTTTTTCTGGTCTTCTTCTTATCAAATCGTACGAAACGAGAGGCAACTACTTTTAACTTTTTCATTTGCATGGCTTGGAATGCAGCTGACACTGATGAAGTGTCACTGGAATCATCCTTAGACGGAAAGAGACGACCTGAGAAAAGTGATACCATTTTGCTGCCATGTATAGTATTACAACGCGCGGTCCATTTGTTTATGTCGGTGACTAGGAATAAAATGCAACTGAGATGTGATTAAAACAAAAAGTGTCATTGCATCACAATCGCAAGCTGGTTTAAGCCGTTAAGTCACACTAGGCAGGATGCATTGCTGATTTTTTTAAAAGAGTCAGTCTCACCGTGTTTGACAGTGAAGAAGAGCTTCTGCTCCGTTTGTTGTTAAGAAATAAGAAAAGGACGAATAAAAAGCGTCGATACTGAGTTTATCCCTTTTCTTAACGCAATATTAAGCATAGTTCTATTAAAAATAACTCAATGAACATGCTGAGAAGTTTAGGAACTATTGCAGGATGGGTCAAGATACATTTAAAATGTTATTAAGTCTTATTCAAAATAAGCAAATTGTCTGTTTGTTTATTATGCTTTAAGAATGGCATTAGAAACTGCATAGCATAGTGTAAGTAGTATTTTTTTCTTTTGGCTTTTGCATGAGAGTATATTCTCTAAGGCTTCTAATAAAACCAACTCTGATGCTTCTCCGTTTTTCCTTACAGAAAGATGTTAAAGAAATACAACAACAATATAACTACTAAGAAAATACTTATGGTAAATACGTTTTTCCAAGGAACACCACAAACTCCCAAGAAACAGTCTGATTTCGCCTTTTGAGAATTACGGTTTAGACTTAAAGAGTTTTAAAAGTTTTAAAGTAGAAATTTCCCAAATTTACTTTAAAAGTTTTAAAACTTCCACTTTAAATATCTCGAAGCCTATATTTTAAGATTTAATTTATTTTTTTTAAAATTCGGAATAAACAGTTTCGGATCAAACTAATTTTCGAAACTTTTGAAATAAATTGTACAAATTTTTTTTAGTTTTGTTGTTGGCGTTTCTTTATAAAGCTTTCGAAATGCAAATTGGAATGTATAAAGTGAGAAGACAAATTATTGTTGCGAAAATGTGAAATATTCCTTAAAGAAAGTATAACGCTAAATTGATATTTCAGATATCTGGCAACGGGGTCTTCAAACACATCCTTAAGTTATGAATTTATGCGAGGAAGAAGTACATTTGGAAATATAATTGCTGAAACTACAGCAGCTATGTGGGATGCTTTGCAATCGATTCGTATGCCAAGAGCTTCTGTTAACATGTGGATAGAGAAAGCCGATAGATTCTTTAATCTTCACCAGTTACCCATTGGAACATTTGATGGTACACGTGTACATATAAAAAACCACCGAAGAACGGATCTGGATTTTATAATTATAAAGGTTATAATTCTATTGTACTAATGGCAATTTCTGATGCTGATAATCTGTTTACTGTTCTTGAAGTACGAGAAACTGGCCGTAATAGCGACGGAGCGAAATTGGGGACCTTAATCTCCCCAATCCTTGCGGTTTGCCAAACGATAAAAGTGGAAGTGCCTTCCCCTTTTATATGATTGGGGAGGAAGCTTTTTTCTTGAAGGAATATTTGCTTAGACCATTCCCGCAACGCTGTATCGCAGATACAAAAACGGTATTTTACACTAAACCTACCGAGATGCTTATAACTGAGATAGAAATAATACGCTGAATAATGCAACTGAAGAGAGGTCACCGGTCAAAATGATCAGGCTTGGTAGGTTTGTGTTAATCACCGTATTTCGAGAGATCGTAAGTCCGTCCGTAACATCAAAATTTAGAATTCTAGAAACTCCCATTTGTTGTTGGTAACAAACACACCCCACTCGACACAATCACAATAAAATAGAAATTTTCTAACTAATTACTTCATACTAGCAGACCGCTGTGCAATTGCACAAATTGAAGGTATATGAGTGATATAACGTTTTTATATGTTCCCTCAATGTGCACCTTAAATTTTTTCAGACGTATCCCCTGTAGGCCTAATCCTCCCATGCAAGGAAACAATAAAAAGACACTTGCAAAATATTTTACCATGCAGAATAATGAAATGAAAAAATTCCAGTAAATCCATGTATTGCATACTTATCGGAGGCAGACACCGAACTTAACACCAAAGTTACCCAGGAACGCAACCCCAAAGTAATGAACACAACCCCGAACTGATGCGGATCAGTGTTGCCATTATAAAATTTCAAGAAAAGCTCGATGAAACTCCATATAAAAAAAAGTGGATGAAATACGGAACCGGAAGCTTTCTTTGTATAATTAATATAACCACAAAACGCATTATCTTGGCAGTGGAGCTATTGGGTAAATTAACCAACCAGAAAAAATGGAATTCTCACTACACTCGTCTGGTTTTCCGATATATCCTGAAACTTCCACCCACTCTCTCTCTATTGATGCATTTCTGAAATATCTTTGGTTCAAGGGATTATATAAACATTCATATTTTTCTGCCCCCTCAACAAGCTTAATATTTAATTCTTTCTCGCTCATTTTTATGTGAAGCCTGCATGAAATACTGAAAGAAACGAAGCGCAAGTGAAACACTTTGAAGAAGTCTCAAGCACATTTCATGCCTGCTTCACTCTCATCGCATTCAGTTTGGCTTGTCTCATTTGAAAACATTTGTTGAGAATGGTTTCAATCACGTCTCAGTCACATTTCAGTTGCGTTTCATCTATAGTGTGGCATCTGTCTAAATGTATGATTAATTCCTAGCCTTAATTTTAGGCAATTTTTTGGGTGCTGTAATGGTGTCAAAATTCAAGATCAAGTATCATCTTCCATGGTTTTTGCATTGTAAAAAAAAAAAAAAACAATGACAAGAAATATTCCGGGGAGGGGGGGCAAATGTTTACATGTTTTTTAAACCCAACTTAGGTGGAAGGGCATTTTTGAGGAGGAAGAGATTGGGAAATTTTAACCTAACAAATGTTTCACTTCTCGTCAGTAGAATTGCCTTAACCATTGATACACAGATAAATCATGGTTCCCTTTGCATCAGTCGAACCTGCGCCCGCAGAGTAGAAAGTCCTGCATACATGCATCGAAGTAATTTTTAAGGTGGACCCCAACAGAATAGTCAGAAAAAACACGGGTTTTCAAACATTTCATGTGAAATTTAAATTCTGCATCAACTTTTTAACACTCCAATATAATTTTTTGGTAGTTATTTTAATCTTGGGCAAGGTAGAGAAATCTATTTAAAATTGTGTATAAATGAGAATAAAACAACAATTATTGATTGTAAAGTTATATATTTAATTTCTGGCAATAATTTTATGTAATAATCTAAAACCTGACTGACATAATGTAATTGAAATGAAGAAATTGTAATTAACTTCAAACAGTTTTTATGCTTTCATTGATGATTTTCTTCCAGTCCATGCATTTAGAATTAAGCAAGTTAACGAGATCTACAAATTTGAAATTTTCGAGCTGCAGTTTTTTCTTATTAAGGAGATCGGTAGACTGTTCTATACACCATACAAAGTTTACATCTTTTCTATACAGAGCACAGTGAATAAAAGCTGGAAGAACGTTATAATAAGCATAATCGAAAAACGCACTTTTTGCATTTTCCTTCCCGCAAGCCATCAGTTCTTCGGAGGAAAGTTTTATAAATTTCGCAATTGCATCAGGATTAATTATTTGAAATTGATGACTGTAATTCAAAATTTGATTACTGAATTCCTGTATATCGAATCCTTTGAATATCGAATTTTCCAATGCCTCTTTAGCTTGATCAAAAATATTTACAAAATGTTTCTCCAGGTCTGTAACATTATGACCTGCGAGAGACTCTATTAATTTGGTTACTTGTTCTGTGTTCGATTTTACTGTAGCTGGGTCTAAAAGGTCAAGTAAACCTTTTCCAGAGTTGTCAGTAGAATTTGGGTTGGTTAAGGGTTTAATTGCTTTGTCCAGTAACTCGGCACCCTTGACAAAGAGTTCTGTCAAATTCAAATTGGCCGGATACGGTGCTCCCAATACAAACGGAAGTAATAAAATTACAACTTGTAGTGAATAATACATTTTCTTACTTTAGTTATTTCTGCCAACAGCCTTTTAGCGAATTTAATGATTTAGAAGGTTTTTACGTTTCTTTTATAACCGAAATTTTCCTACCAAACTATTATTTACTAAAGACAAATATTAATAAATGCATATGCCTACTGGATGTTTTTCTTTAGTAAATAAACTCTTCGAAAGATTGTTATTGTATCAGCTGTGCAAATATTTCAACAAATTTAAGCAGCTCAGTAACAGTGGGAGATAGCGTTTCTAATTTCTCTACTGTTTCTATTATTTATTATTTAGTTCAAATTTGTTCAGTTGGTGAAAAATAATTAACATGAAATACGTGAAAGCAAATAACTTCTAGTTTCTAGGAAAGGAGATCTGAAAGCACTTAACCTTACTATAATAACTCTTTTATCCCAGTAATGGAGAAAAATTTCTCCTGTAATTTTTTCTAAGTGTCGTGTAAGAGGTTCAGATTTATAAGCTTTGCATCTTGTCACGTTTTATTGGAGCTGACCAGAGGTTTTTCTACCCGTAGAATAAGCAGTAAATTTTAAGACAATTTTAATTGCCCTTTAGGATTAACAACAACCCTAAATATTTCAAGGATGCCTTTTTCTAAGCAATCTGTTTTCATGTCCTGTCTATCTGACTATGTTTTGCTTATGTTAGCTGAGCACTTAAATTTCGCACGTAAATATGTCGGTCGTACCATATCATTAGAGAAATTTCATTTGAAGATGCTGTTACGACCACTCTATGTCTCTATAGGTAGTAAAATGGGTTAGCTCAGGCGAGGGGTAGGTTCCACTTTGCACTTTATTTCATAGCACTTGGCACGGACTTCTAAAGATTTTTTTTTGTTTGGTTGTTTTGGGCTCTACGTGGTTATATAAGAGTCGACGAACTCGAATCAAACTCAAGTCGGAGTTAAACTTTACAAATCGTAATGTTATATTTAAAAAAAATAACCACAAAATTCACGGCCGAGATTGAAATTCAAAAGGAAGAATATTGAATACTAAAAATTAAAAAAAACTAGTTTAAAATAAGAAAAGAAAAGAATTAAGTCGACTCAAACTCAACAAACTCGAAATCAAATTGTGCTAAACTATCCGACATATGAAGGCAAAGAGATACAACGCGTCACACTCACTCACCAAAAAGAAAATTGAAAAATCCAAGAAAATTAAAAAATATTAAGGAAACCAAAAAAAAAGGAAGGAAGCCCTTTTGTCCCTGCTGGTAACAATTACCACCTGAGAATTAATTAATTTCTGTTGGTTTTTACCTGCAATCCTGATGGCAATTTTTTTAAGGTATTGCCTAACCTCAGGGGACAACATTATGATGCACACAGCACATCTTAGGCGGAAGGAAATTAAAGATAGGGAGATTAGGAAATTTTAACCTGACAAATGTTGCAAGTGAGCCACCATATTTGGCTTGAAATTATTTCTGTGCAACATCCCAATGGCTTCACGAGTACAATTCAGTGTCAGTGGAATTGTCTCAACAACTGGTACCCAGATAAATCGCCGTGTCCTGTGCGGGATTCGAACCCACGCTGCCAGTGGAGAAAATCTGTAAGCGTGGGCCTCAGCCTGCTCGACCACTGGCGTGGATACCATGCCATGCAACAAAGATCTGATTTCTCTATTTGTGGTGGAATCTTGTTTAAATTTTGTAGGAAGATTTTTATGCCAGTTAGAAAAATATTTCGCTCAGAGTAAAATTTTTTGAGAGCATTGGAAATTTCAGGGTTAAAAGGATTAGAATTTAGGTAGGGAGCATATAATTATCCTATTAGCATCAATTTCTTTGATTTTAATTAAATTAAAAATTAAGATTAGGTAATAGAGCGTGTATAAAACATTCTTAATTAGTAGACTTAATAATACAAAAATTACTGAATAAAGAATCCAAGATCTACGCCTTTATCTACAAAGTTTTACAAAATATGCTGACGGCGTTTCCGAAGTCATACGAATGGAAGAGAGTGCTCGAACATAAAGCAAACTAAATAGTCAGAGGAAAAATTAGACTTCATTGTAGAGCGATCTCAATAATAACCACTTCTTCTCTACTGACACGTTTCCCATGCAACGGCTCTTTTAGTTGGCGAAAAAGCACAGTAGTTACTATGATGCCAAAAGGACAGTACATCGTGATATTTTGTCCCACTGAACTAAAATAATGCAGACTAATATTGTGGCTAGTTAAGACTATAGCTAAGAGCCTGCACTAATTCCTGCTCTCTAAAAGTAAAAATTATTAAAAAGTCTGAAGGACTTAGTACGTCAAGAACCCACTCTGATTTGGTTAGCATAACCTCACAATAATATACTTATTCCCCCCTACCAGCAAATGTAATTTTCCTAAGAATTACCAATTTTGGTTTAGTTGATTGATTCCATCAAATCAAACAAGAGTTTTTATCCCCAAACCAAATATGTTCATTCCCTTAAAAACAATTCTTATCAAGCTCACGTCAAGCAAATGGAAAAGAATTGAAAGATTGACATTAGATAGGTTCAATGAGGTTTCATTGCCACGAGTATATTCCACGGAACAATAGCTTTCAATCAATATTAAAATTGAATCTTGTATGCCGCTTTAGCCTAAAATGGAGACAGTATGTCTGTACATAGTGACATATTCCCTGCCTTTGGTGAATTTTTGATTTCACTAGAGAAAGCGTACATTACTCACCAGAAATATTTCACTCTAGAAATGTAATGTCAATCTATAGAAGTCTACCCTCTTTCATTTTGTATCCATTTAGCCAGAGAATTTTAGGCTGCACAATACCCTAATGCTTGAAAGACTGGAATTGTTAAGGAACGTAGGGTACCCATATACTTGATCCAAATTTTTACCAGAAAGGGTGAAGGGTAAGTAAACTCGACAAGAATATTAAATTTAATAGAGTTCATCTCTAGACGTGAGCAAATTAACTTAAAAATAAAGTGGCACTTTTCCCGGGCTACCATGATTTAACAAGGAAGCTCACTTACATATTGATGAGAGTTGTAAAACGCCTTTGTTCTGAAAGCAACTTGATATACATATCTGAATTATTTGGGGATTGATTGACTTAAGGACGAAGTACATTTTAAGGGTTGTTCGAATATTTTTCGCATTGATTAAATTTAATGAGATAAGTCTTTCGGGCGATATTAGTATAAGATTTTCCAAAAGTTTTGTTTTGAAATTTCGAATACCAAGGAGTGGTTTTTTTTGGTAAGTTGAATCAAGTAAGCTGAATCACTCCTAGACAGATTTAGCTTACAGAGTAACTTCTATTATTGTGCTAAGAAACATACCATTGTTTATCTAACTTTATATAATACAACTTATGGTCTCGAGCACAAACATTGCCTCTTGGCCACGTTTCGTGGCTCACACCAATTTCGTTATATCCTTTAAATGCGGAAAAATTTTAAACGACAAAATAACTTTCGATATCGTAGTCCCCCTCCCCTTTCCTTTCCGGTATATTTTTATCACACCACTTTGGTGTCGTTTGTGCGGAAGAATTTATTATTTATTGGAAAAACATTAATGTTGAACGCAAACTTTTGCCATCCTATTCCGTGGTGGAAAACACACCTCCATTACATATTTAGCATGCAAAGGGTTTATGACTTTGACCGAGTTTTATGCCAATAAATTGCGAACCCATGCATGCTATAGCGGCAATAAATCATATCCTTTTTTCGTATGGGTAGGCAGAGGAATTTTGTATCCACATTTTGTTTTTTTATCTAACTCAGATTGAAATGCTGTTTCATGATGTTTCTTAAAGCAGAATTGCGTTGATTTTACAATAGAAAGCGAATATGAAAAAATAATGGTTCCTGTTTGGTAAGTTATAAAATGCAATAACTTAGGGATTTTATTATTATTATTAAATGAAAAAAATACAGTGAATTAAAATTACTGCAGGTTCTTCAGACAATTGTCCTACAGGCAGCAGGACATATTGAACAATGAGTAGTCCAGGCACTAGGACTTTGTCATTAGATAGTCCTTCGTTAGGTGATAGTTATGTTGGCTGTGCTTTTTGTAAGGATTTTGTATATATTTGCTTTTATTTATTTGCCCATGTTGGAGAGCTAATGGGTCCCTCAATATTTTCTAAGCTTGTCTTTTCCTTTGATCCCGTAATTGTAATTGCCTTTTGGAGCAAAATCCACTTAAAAATGTGCACAGAAAGAGAAAATTTTCGTAATGGTGAATAAAGAAAGTATTTTGATCACAACAAATCAGTTTGATCATCGTCGGTGCGCTGATCGTCTTGCCTGACACAAGGAAATTATTAAAAATTAGATGAAGTAGAATTTTCCATTCAAAACCTTCATCGAGAATGATTATGTCATTTATTTTGCTTTGTACACAATTGAATTCACTTTGAAGTAAATTTAAATTTCAAATTCGAAATTTAATTTAAATGCTTATGTCCAAACTTCTGAAGCATGTATGGTGGACGGCCTGCTCCCATTATTTTTGTGTGCTTCTGACCTGTTGTTCATTTTTGATTTTAAATGGAAATATTTATGCTTAATTTCTTTTTTTCCTGAGTAAGATTCATTATTCAATATAAAGTTCTCTGCACATTCACACCTCCCGTTCATATTTAGTAGGTACATTTTTTGTATATTAGCTGCGTTTCACTAGGCCATGTAGAGTACTTCAGCGTAGTTCGAACTATGTTAAATTACACCAGTTGCTAAGGAGGTGTAGTTTGCCAGGGTACTTTAAGTTATAATAAATGCAAAGAAATGCGAAAAAATAATTAAAATATTCGCATGGATGTATTTCTTTCAAAATTATTATAACTAGTAAAATCGCCTATGAATTGCACGGAAAGCAAAGGAAAATATATTGATCAAAGTACTGAAGATGAAGTTAGGAAAGACTAGAAGTGAATGAAGTAGTGAAAAGAACGTGAGAGGTATCTTCATCATAGGCCTTATAATCTGCACAACTTTAGCAAAAACTACACGTATAGTTAATCTATTCCTAGACAGCCTACAATTCCCACATTATCATTTCCTGAGTTTCCTGACATATATAGTAGGAAATATTTAAAAAAAAATGGAATCAGTTATCTACACGTGTATTTTTGCATAATTTACGCACTACTTCCTTTTCGAACAGGCCCATAAGATGATATAGATTAGGAAAACGGAAGTGATAATTATGCGAGGGCTTTGCGGAAAACTAGGTTATCTGTCTGTAATCGCTCTTCTAGGAAAAACATCTAGAAAACCCCTACGCATTTACACAAAAACCTCTTATTACTTTTATTATTTTTACAAAAGTGTCCATTTCCCAACCAGATGGTGATAGGGTTCCGAGTGATTGTTTTTGGAATGTAAAATCTACTTTACGCTGAATTATTTTCTTTATGATTTGTTCCAAATCGAAATTCCTATAAATTTGTATTTAGTGTAAATTGCCTTCACATCAGTATGAATGAATTAAAGAAACTCATATCCATAATTCATGTAGAATAAAGTAGGTTGGAGCTCGTGTACTTACGAGTTAAAGTCTTGCAAGGCAAATCTACATTAATGCAAGTCAGTTTGCAGTTTCTGTAGTCGATTGTAATTTCTACGTGTGTAGTTGACGTATAGAGCCTGTCCAAAACGCATATTTTGCAGTAGACTTCAATCTCTACACGTGCAGTTCTGTACATATGTGTAACAGTTTCTGTAGTCGGCTATAACTTCCATGCGTGTAGTAAACTATGTAAATGAAGAAATTTTTCGAAAATAACGATAATATTTAACAGAAAGTATTCCTTTTACATAAATTTTGATTCCAATATTTGAAAAATTCTCCTCCAAATACGTTAACTACACGAGTAAAAATTGTACTCGACTATAGAAAATGTATTTTTGAATAGGCTCATAATGTAGAATAATTTTTCTAATTGTAATGGAGAAAACTATGTAAAAGAAGTACTCTACTTTGCTTAGTACAATCTATACTAATACATTTATTCCACTCGTTTAGATGAAGAATATTTACTTTTGAAAATGCACTAACCAACATAAAACACCGAATATAGATATGTTCTCTATTAGAAAAGATGGAAGGGGAAAAGGGTCGTTTATTGTTCCTGAACTATTCAGCCATCTTTTTTGCCTGAGATAAGTTACACGAAATTGACTTTTGACCAATTAAGTTTAGTAAATACCCAACTGCCTACTCAGTTGGAACGTTTTTGGACTAATAAAAAAATTTTGTTCATTATAGAAGACAATTTCAAACGATAAATTTGTAAATCCCTATAATGATCCTAAATTTCCGCAGACCTTTTTCCATTAATCACTGATTGGAGAGCTCAAATTCAATTTCTGTATATTTGTTACATTATCTACTTACAGTATATAACAAAACATTCACATTGAGGCTAATACGCATTTATCTTATTCCATACATATCTTTTTTCTACGCTGTAGATGGCTTTAAATAATGTCCCATCCCACGTATTGTCGGAATATATCACTTTGAATCATAGTCGACAAACAGGATTTACTAGATAGATTTTCATGAATTTTTCTCCAAGTACAGTTCTAGATTCATATTGATGATACATGTCAGAATTACGGTAGCCCCTCCTGGAATAGGGACAGGGTATTTTTTTACAACAAGTTGTTTTGGATAAGAGTTATAAAATGCTGTTTGAAACCCTATTATTTAATGTAGTGATATTCTACAGAGTTTTCGGTTTTCAGGATTACTTAACTATCATCCAAGGTGAGTAAGATTTTTTTAAAATTCTGTGTGAGTGTATTTCTTACAAAAATTCTTAATTTCTGCCAGAATGTTATCTGTTGTCGTCCGCATTTTATAAAAAATCGAATAGAAAGTGAAACTAATTGTCAGTAGTTTCCAAACCAGTCCCAATTTTGTACATTGTACATTGTCCAATTGTGTACATAAAATTTTCTGTGTACTGCACCACTTCCGCTTATTTTCCCTATTCCTGGCGTATGAGATAAAGGATATAAAGTATACAATTTTACTAACGCAGAACTTGAAATTGTTGACGCCTTGGATTGTCAATTACCCAGGTGAATTATTTACAGAAGAACAGACTTAAGGACACGTTTTAAAACCTATATTGAGTCACATTCAGGATTAATTTGGCTTCTGTTCATACAAAAAAGTTCACTATGTTTCTGTCTGAACATAGTGACTGTCATAGTCCAAAATAATCAATACGAGGAATTCATATGAAGTGAGGTAAGAACTGAACACGTACTTTAAACACCTGTACGCCTGTTCTGTTTGTCAATCAATTTACCTCTCAGTAGTTTCATGGTGAGTGCATACATATGCAGCACGTATTAAATGTAAACATTTTCATAGTTCCTGGTATTATTTCCATTTAGAGCACTTTTATTGAAATGTTTTGCAATGGCATTTATACGGAAATGATACATCGGCTATGATCTCAGGTGTAACATGTTTTCTACGTAGGGGTGTCTTGCTCTTCAAATTTGGGGTGGGTTTTCTGAAAAGTATAACGGAAAATGCATATTTCATGAAGAAAATATTTTGTGCAATGATATAGGATGAATGGTACAATTCCCAAGGTTCTTTCCGCAACCATTCATTTTAGATTTCCAATGCAAATGTTTATTCTTCTCCGTTGTAAAAATAGAAGGAAAAAAGTACTAAAGTTCAAGTGCAGCGGATTCGTATTTTCTAAATGGAAATATGTAAAAAGTAACTAATCCAAAGGGAGTTTACAGGTGATACATTTCGAATAAGTTGTGTTCGACTGTAGTATCTATCAGGGGAAATTCAAAGTTGGCATATCTGTAAAAAAGTTGACCGATAAATTTTAGTTAGAATTTTATTAAAGATTGAGGTGGTTTTGGTACACACATAAGTTTCTAACTTCTAAGTAGTATTAAGGCCAATTTACATAGCAGCAACATGTTTTTTTACTGAAAACCTGAACGAGATGGTTTTATTGATTGATGATATGTGTAAAAAAAGGACAAAGAATGAAGGGGAAAGAAAAATTCAATTCCAGCGGGGAAACTGACATTTTAGCTCGTAAAATTTTGTTGGCATATGTTTTGTCTTTTTTCGTATTTTATCATGTTAGCTTTATCTATCCCACTCGCACTGTTTGCTTACAATGTTGCAGTAATGTAAATTGGCCTTTA
>QYTT01077272.1:17841-34247 GCA_006980735.1 Dasypogon diadema | reverse complement strand
GGTGGTAGAAATCAGCGAGTCGACGGCGGAGAAATCAGCGAGTCGACGGCGGGAGAAATTAGCGAGTCGACGGCGGGAGAAATCAGCGAGTCGACGGCGGGAGAAATCAGCGAGCCGACGGCGGGAGAAATCAACGAGTCGACGGCGGCGAGCAAAATTCATGGGCTATAGCCTAGGCATTTTTTCGGGCGAAATTCTAAAGTCCATCGGATCGGAGTGGGGGAGAGCTCGTTCGAAAGGGGGTAGCCTGCTGGGCGCGTGTACAAAATTTGGGCGAAAACAATGCCGTATTTGCGGAGTCAGAGCAATTTCCGTGAAACCACCCAAAAAAACGCCGCGAGTATGCAATTTTGGTTTTTGGCTCATATCTCGGGAACCAAGGGGTTCATCGACGACTAATATTTTACCGTAATTGTAATTAGTTACAAATATATTTCAGTACTATATAGCTCAAAACTAACAGCTTTTGTTTTTCAAAGCTAATACCATTGTTTGTACTGATATTGAACCTTTAACCGCAGATATGACCCATCCAAGAAATCCTTAACAACGAAAATCCTGCTTAGAGCACAATATGGAATTTCTTTTTATTTTCCACAATATTGTTCTTCACAGGGAAGTTAAAAGCAAATATTTGTTTGTAGTCAAAACTAAAGAAGGTTTCATGCCGCCCGTACTTTAACTTCATGTGTAAACGGGGTATCCACGCAAACCAATACCTTTCGTTCAGGAAGTAATGAGGTGTGCCAAATAGGTAATCGAATACTGAAAACTAAACAAACTTAAAATGGTGTTCAACATTGTTTCTCAGTCCGAAGAATTCATTCAGCAGCGCAATTTATCGTTTCAATTTTATTTTTCCCCAATTTTTTTCAGTGTTTTTTTTCTTTTCTCTGTAGCTGCACAATGAGCACTGACCGAATCATTCTTGTATGACCCAGAAGGGTTGATTGCTTGATTGGCTTGTTACCAGTGTGTTTACCCTTTTTCTTCAATTTCTCCTGTGTGTGTTGTTTTTATTCCGACTTGTTTCCCAATGTTTATTCACGGAAATTAATCAAACAATTACCAAGAATTCCATGCACGATATCGTTTTAATAATTTAGTTCGCTGTGCCAAACCCTTTGAACTTTGAGCGTATAGGGTGAAGTTTTGGGTTACATGAAACCATTCATAGGGGTAATTTATATACGGATTTATTAAAAGGATCCCAATTTATCGTAATTATTGGGAACATATGCCGCAATTTATTACAATAACGTGCTTACCTGCATATACGGCGTGTGATCAAATCTAATTAATGAACTCCTTTTCGATAGGTGAAACGTGCAGTTGTTTATTTTCTTTTATGTGAATTTTTGGTGATAATATTTTGATGATATTTTTGTTATCATACATTGGCAGTTTTGTAATATATAACATAAATCACTTTCGTGAAATGAAAGTTAAGAAAATTCTGGTTCTTGCAATTTGTCCTCTTCACTTTTTTAAACCATGGAAAAACAATTTCATGACAAAGTAATTTCTTGCTGTCAACCATTTAAAATTGATTACGTTCTCACCGCACCTACTCGATTTTTTCTTGGAACAACTCAAATATAACATTCATCCTCAACCGCAGTTTGAAGCATCCTCACAGAGAAAATACTCGTAAATTTGTTAGTTTAACACAGCAAGTACAGAAATCGATCACTTAACACAAGACATTTCATATCTGTGGGATCACACCACATTTTCAGGAACATACTCAACAGGTAGTCGGAGTACCTGCCATATTTTTTGCTCTCTTAAGAGTTTTATAAGGTTCTCCCAGAATTTTGATTTTGCAAGCTGAGGGTGCATATTATACTATTTGTAAATCATTTGGTTTTGGTAAGCCGCTACTTAAAATGTCTGAGGAAGACTTCTTTTCACAGTTTCTTCATGGCTACAACAAAAAAAGGGTAAGGCATTGTGAAGAATATCTTCCCATAATAGGATTAGACAAGGCGAAGACATATGGTTTCATAAAGTGAAAATAAACTTAAAGAAATTTCCGACATTTATCCCTAAATTTTGGAAATGATCCTCATTCAATCTTCATTTACTGAAGATCATCTTTTCAATAATCATTCAGTCGGTATCGACTTATTGCAGGAACAGATGTTACAGATCATGTGGTCAAAAAACGATTCTTTTACCATTTATTTATTTTAGGATTTCGGGAAATTAATACCGAATTTTTTGCCTTGTATCCTTTAATGAATTTATATTAAAAGTTATGAACACAATTTAATTAAATCATGGATCCCCTTTAACCAATATTCTCTAGGAAACTTAAGCTGCTGAATAAATTCCCTTGGATTTCATGTTCATCACAATTTTGACTATTTTCGATGTTGTCTAAATTGTTTTATTTTCACAAAATTTAACTGTGATAGTACAGTCTTTTGCGACTACGTTTAAAAATATAATAGTTTTTTTTGGGTTTGAAATTTTGATTTTTATAATTTGAGACATTGTATTTTGGGCGTTCAAATGTGCAATTTCCGTAGATACTGATGCAGTACTGGGCAATACTTAAGTAAAAAAGTACTTAAGTGTTAAGTAGTACTTTCATTACCTAAGAAATATATATTAAGTACTTTTGAAATCCCCTATTTAGTACTTGGAATATAAGGACTTGCTTCTAATGACTTTTATTTAAGACTTATAGCTTTGTATTTAAGTATCAAGATCTTTACTTAAGTGTTTCTAAGTCTATTAAATATCTATATGTACCTGTACGAGCCTTTCAATCCGCCTCAACATGTAACATGCGAAGGATCTCTTCAACGCTATCCAGCATGAGCCATCTCCTCTTTCTAGTATTTTCGGAATTGCACTCCAGGACCATTCTTGGGGCCCGAAAGATTTCGGACTCGTCTGTAAAGTGGAGGAAAAAAAAATTAAATGTAATATTTTGCAATTTTGAAATTTTTGTTAGTGAAATATTATCGATTGATTTCGATACATTTGTTTATGCTCTTATCACCGCTTCTGTAAATTTTCTCTATTGGAGTTGATAAAATGCGTGTGAACAAGTACAATTCAGAAATTCAGTGATATCCAAACCAACGATATTTAGTGATTCTCACGTTACAATATTTAATGTGAAGTAATTTACTGCGTAATTTCTACGTTTTTCACATTTTCGATTATTTTCTTTATGGGTAAAGGTTGTGCGAATATTTTACACACCTTTATATTTCATAACACCCAGAAACCTAAATGCCTGAACTCTTTTTGAAACGTCGTTCTATAGATACGGTGACCATTCGTCCTTTATTATAAAGGACAGTCCTTTATTTCAAAGCTCTGTACTTTATATTTATTTATTTTTCAAAAACTCAAATTCCATTCTAATTCCATTCAAACCAATGTGAAATTTGACATCCGCACCACAACATTTGACAGCTTGTCATTTTGAAATCTTTTTTAACGGATGCCGACTCGTTTTTTCAGGTAATTTTGTGCATTAAATAAAAAATGCAATATTTTTGCGAAGGTGTAATTATTTCTAGTTTGCCTTTTTATAATAGAATAGCATCTAAAAGAAAATGTGCCTTCACCGAAAAATTACAAGAAGAATTTCCTTTCATAAGGAAAGTTAAAAAGGAAAACCAGTATGAGGTTAGGTGTGAGAAGTCTTTTGCATATTTTAATATTGCAAATAGTGGAAGAGCTGCAATAAAACAGCATATCCAAACATCCAAGCATAAAGGGGCTGATCAACAAGCTGCATCAAACATGCAGATAACATCATTTCTTAGAAAAGAAAAATTTGATGATCATGAAAAACTTTTAGCATTTAAGGAAGCTAGTTGGAGTTATCATACAGTGCAGCACAATCACTCATTTCGTTCAAACGACTGTACTTCAAAATTAATTAAAAAATGATTTGACGAACAGTATTCTTGTGCTAGAACGAAAACAGAAGCTATTATTTTAAATGTCTTTGGTCCACATTCCCTGCTTTTGATAGAAACTGATTTGTCTCTCGTAAAGTACAGTACCATTTATTCAGACTGTTCAAACATAAAATTATGTGCAATTGTTGTCAGATATTTTTTACCAACTGAAGATATTAAAATTAAGTGTTTGTCTGTAAAACGATTGTTAAGAGAAAATTCTGACGTTTTATCAAATTCTATCAAAGAATCTTTAGATAAATATGGTTGCATTAAAAAACTAATTGCACTATGTGCAGATAATACAAATTGTAATTTTGGTGGCGCTCGAACAAGAGGTGAAAACAAAATTCAAAAGATGTGCGGTAATAAATTAATTGGTGTTAATTGTGCCGCCCATATATGCAACAATTGTGTTAATACTGGTGTAGAATGCCTTCCAATTGATATCGAAGTTATAATAATAAAAATTTATTCATATTTTTATATTTATTCAGTACGATTGGAAAAATTTAAAATTATTTTAGGCTCTTAAAATTTACTTCTTAGAACAAGAGAAATGTCATACAATTCTCAAAACATTTTTTAATGATCCATTCGCTGAAGCATGGTTATTTTTCGTCCATAGTCAGGCTTCAACATTTCATAAACACATTCTAAAAATTGAATCTCAGAATATTTCAATGTGCGAAACTTATCTTACTTTAAAAGATCTAAAACTTTCATTGTGCGAACGTGAAGCACAAAATGTTTTACCTTTTACTGTAAAAAGAATTATTTCAAAATTGGAAACAGATTCAGATCGAAATGTTAATTCATTTAAAGAATTTGTGCAATCATTTTATCGAAATAGTATTGATTATTTAAATCAGTGGGATAATGCCTTTCAAGAAATGGTAGAAATTGATTGGATTCTCTTAAACGAAATCCCTGTGTGGTCTAAAGTAGAACAAAGTGTAATTTTCGTTTCTAATAAAATAAAATTAGAAGTTAACGATGGTGGTCTTTTTGATGAGTTTTGTTGTATCAAAATTATATGAATGGCACAAAAGTTCAATAACTGTTGAACAGAAGTGGGTTGAATTATTTCAGCAATTATCCAAAAATTTAATACCTTTCAAATATCTATTGCAACTTGTTGAATATGGCTTATGTTTACCGGGTTCAAACGCTCCTACTGAAAGGATCTTTTCAATTATTATCTAATAATTTTTGGACCAATGAAAAAACTCAATTGAAAGTCGAAACTTTGGAAGCATGCATTTACACTAAATGTAATTATAATATGAGCTGTCTAGAGTTTTATGACTACTTAAGAAGTAAAAAAGACTTATTAAAAGAGATACATTCCACCCAAAAATATCTTTAGTAATTAATATTAAAGATTGAATTGTTGAATTATTTGTTAATGAAATACTTATATTTATGTTGTACATAAAAAGAACTGATTTTATATTTGCAATTTAATGTGCAATTTTTAGTTTACCATTGTAATTTTATTTTAAAATTATTTTTTATATTAGTACAGTTGATTTCTGTTTATTTCTAAATAAAAAATATATTTTTCTAAATATTTTTTATACCAAGTGTAATTTGCTTGAATTTTGTCGCTCTTTAAACAAAGGTAACCAACATGTTTTAGTATATAATACAATTTTCACCCTGATGGATGTTATTGTCCTTTATTTTATATAAGATAATATGGTCACCGTATCTATACATTCAGTTCATTTTCTTTTAATCAGAATTGGTTAAAGATTTATTAGTTTTAAGACATAAGAATTTAAAATATAAACAATTAAAAAGATAGACCGAATTTAGTTTTGAGACACCTGCCAGTCTGGTGAAAGACCCAAAAATGAAAAACAAAACTTGAAATGAAATATTTTATAAAGCAACGCCTGATAGATGTGACGGAACGCCACACATTAAAGATTAAGGTGTGTGCCACGTTTCGCAACACTACCTTTAAGAGGTAACAATATTTGATTGAGGCTGAGACGGTTTATTTTTTCTTTTGAATTTTTCTTGAAGCAACTTTTTTCAAATTAGTGGATAAAATCTAAATCTACTCAACCGATTTTGATAAAATTCGTACCACATATTATTAATAATATTAATTAGAATTTAGTATAGGATTTTTTTCATTGGATGCCGTGTTTATTTTTTATTAATTCTTAAAACTCAATATTTTGTTTTTTTTAACCGCTGTTACTTCTACAAAAATATCTATAGAAACTTAATTCATTCAGCTATTACCTTTGCTTACAAGTAAACATTTCTTGTTTGTTTTTCAGACAATGCCTGACGAAAAAAACTATTCACTATCGGCTAGGAATTTCAAAAAAACGATCCTATTAGAAAACTTATGTCTCCACCATTTCGATTTCAGTAATTTTCAAAAGTTACATTATTACATTACATTATTATTATATTATATTCATTATACCGCATACACAGGATTCTTATTGTTTAAATTGTACACAAAATCTATAGGAAAAACAAGTCTGTCTTAGAACAAACAATAATAAAATATTTTGTTTATGTAGGTAGTCACTTTATTGGAGAGCATTATAAAAGAAAAAGACTCAAAAAAAAAAAAACACGGCTCTAGCAATCCTATCAAATTATATATACAAAAGATATAATATAGACACAATACCTTACACATAAAGACATATAACAATAGTAAATACTTGAAAGATTGACACAAAAAAGCAAGCGTTTGAATTGAGCAGCAGAATAAGCAGTCACAATATGATTAGGAAGATCATTCCAAAGTCGAAAAGGTTGGACGAAGTATGAAACCTCGTAGAGGAGTGAAATTCTGGTATCAGTATTTTTCATAGGCATCGAAAAACTATGATGAAAGAAAACTAATCTGATCACAGAGACAATCTGCTCTCTTGTCGGAAGTTAGATTAAACAAGAATAACAAAGATTTGTTCTTCAAATAGATGTCAATATTACAGCCCAGAATAAATGATATAAAATTAGATATATATGCGTATCTGCTTAAAAGGAAAACAAAACGAGTGCAACCATTGAAAGCTGCTTCCCACTTACGCCTACGGTAGAGTCAAGTTTAGGAAAAACCAATCTGCCTTGAGTAAAAATATGTAAAAATAAGCATACCTTTGATATGGTCACCTTTGATACCTTTGATATGGTCACAACATCTCATATGGTTAAAACATTAAGTTTTATCCCCAAATTAATTACGCTATTAGCGAGGATCTCCAGATCATTTAGGCTTGTTTTAGGAATGTTAGTAAAAATACGTTCATACATTTCTTACACTGAGATTTAGCAGAGTTTATCTGGAAGTAGTTGATAATATACCAATCGTAAATTTTGGCAAAATCATGATAACTGCGATAAACAAAATCATTAATCATTCCAATAGGCCCAGATAAGTATAACTGCGTCTAGTCGGCATATAGGTGAAAATTAAGAAAATAATTGATGTATAAACAGAACAGCAAAGGACCAAGAACAGACCCTTGAGTGACTCCCAGCAGTACAGGTAATGAATTTAATAAATTGTTCCTAATTTTAATATGTTAAGAACGATTGTGTATCAATAGATATATAATGGTCAACGCTGTCAAATGCTTTAAAGATATCAAGCAAATTTAAAACACTTATATGACCCAAATGTCCAATGTCAGACGAAACTTTAATTAAGGCCGTCTCGGAACTATGGGTTTCACAGAAACCAGACTGGTAGGGTGTCAACAAATTATCAATAGTCGTTATTGCAGTGGAATTGTTTCGTTTTTGCCTTCTATATTAACGTCACTACTAAATACCAATGAAATTTTATAGTTTATTTCAGTATAATTTTATGGTCTATGCGACTTTTGTGTTTTCATTACTACAATCATTCTGAAATTTTTATTTTACATGGAAATTATTACAAATTATATGAGGTGAATTATGAGTTCAAAATCCTCATAAAAATTGATTATATCAATTATTTCGCTTTATATGGCACTGAACACAAAATGGAAGCACTTGATCGACACAAATATGTATTTTAAATTGAATTAAATTCACTTCAAAATTTATTTATTTTGTTCATACTGTAGATATTTTTACACTAAACAAATTTCTGGAACATGAAGATTGCACAAGACAAATCATTTTGATGCCAGAACAAAAAAAAAGGAAATTTTGATTTAACAAATCGAGGATCCCAAGCAAAGTGATGCTAACTCGACCTATAATATTTTTGATCAAATAACAGTAGAAAAAATTTGAGGTTCATTTCAATATTCTCTTCGGCTTTATGTTACCTACGATGTGGCCTTTACACACTTAGCATACTTTAATTATTTTTAAAAATATCCACGCAAAATCCTGTTATCTCCTGAAAAAGTTAGCATAGTTTTTCTTGGGACTGTCAAAATGTTAGAAAGAGTTGTCCGATTTAATTTGTTTTCACCCAGGATAATGTACTTGTGTGCCAAATTTAAGCCATCTACCTCGAAAGGTTTTCGTTTAAAGAAAAAAACAATTTTTTATTTGATATAATTGGAGATTTTGCGATCTTCTTCTCCATAAGTCCTCTAGAGTATCAATACACCTAAATTTTGGCAACATAGCATTTGGAGAACACAACCCATTGGTAGACCTTGACGAGATGAACCAACTACGAGGAGCTTTTCTGGCGGCAGTGTTATGTGAGCTCCCGGATGGCCTACCTACTTCGACATAGGTGTTTTTTTTTCTTTCAAAGTATATTTTGAAATGTAATACTTAGTCCTCGAGATCATCATAAAGCAGGGGTTTTTATCTTTAATTGAAGACAGTAATGTGGGAAAAGGAGAATCCTAAGGACCGGAAATGGTCGGAACTTCATCGTGGAATAACAGCGGGGGCGCCCCATGCAGGTTAGATTCAATAGGTGTTGTTAAGAAAATTAACTAAATTTGCTGTGTTAGGTGCGGCCGCAAGAACCAGGAACTTTTATATACTAGTAAATGTTATTTAAATGAAAACAAAACGTTTTCCATACCATAGGCATTGAGTCACCTTTCAGTTTAATATGGCAACCCTATGAATGAGCATCTATGTACCAGACTATAAGTCTCTAACTGAAAGCGTTATCGAGTTACCATGTGGACAGACTGATGGACACCTATTAAATGATTTATATGATATTCAAGATAATTTTGAAGACATAAAGACGTTACAAACGTTTGCTTAAAGCTATAATACCCTACATCTAGGTCATAAAAATGATGGTGCATTTGGACCTTCTAATTAATATGGATTCCAAACCACGCAATGTGCCTTTCCTCACGAGTATTGTTGCAGAAGTATACAAAATGGGTTACTACCCGGCAGCAACTCCAGCAATTAGTGAACAGGGTAATGAATAATTTCATCGAAGAGTAATAGGAGTCGCTAGCATCAATGACGTAGTAATGCAAAGGGTAAGATAACAGAGGTATTGTACTAAAGAAATTTACGTTTTTTCGATTTATTATGTTTGTTTTTTAATTTTGAGCGAAAGATCTCATAACAAAGGAACAAAGTAGAACGGTAATAAAAAATTGAATACTTAAATGAAACTTTATTTTTACCCTTATATTTCCATCAAAGAATCAGACACAGAATAATTTACCAAAGAGTAATTCATGAATTTCCAATGGCATCCTAGGATATAAATTCATTGATATTAGGAATGTATAGTAGGGTACATATGTTCATTACTTCATTAATGAAATAATGAACACAATTCCTATTTGGTAATTCCAACCACAATTACTCAATTATTAACAAAATATATAGATCATATACTTTGGTAGATTTTCAAGCCGGATTGGTAAATCACCATTTCATCGATTGAGCCATCGATTACCAAAAAATGTGCATATCCTTTTTAAATTAATTATGACTTCATCCGCTGATGTATTTTCATATAAATCGTTTTTGATTTATTTTTATTTCTGTGATTATGTGTAACTTCCCTATAATGTTTCGAAGAACTGTTATTAAAATTAAGAAAAAATCATTGCAGGTAATACACCAGGCTACTATTGCCACCTAGACTAGACTAGAATTGCTAATTTTTAACAAATCGCAAAACTCCAAAAGTTTGACATGTATAAAATAGAAATATTCTAGATTAGTATTCCATATCTAAAGTAAATTTTCTTAAGATGTTCGGACTATTTAAATAGGACGAAAGATACGAAAAGGTTCCATATTTTTAAGATATTTCGTTGAAATTTATTGACAATATGTTGGATTTGTGCGGACATTTTCACAGTACCTACCGAAGAGAATAATTGTATAATTATAGCACCCATATTTCATTGTTACGTTTATTATGCAAGTACAAGATTTATTACTTCCAGAGGTAGATGTGTAATACTATAAGACAACCGAAATACAAGAAGAGGTTGATTGGTGCACTTGCCGCTCACTTATTATCTGTCAGATGCCATGTTTGCTGAGAATGCTATTTGCTACGCTGCTTCTCTACACTGCACTGCACTGCACTGCACATTCATTTGAGTTTTCTTCTCCTTTTCTTCGGCTAAAGAACGCTATAATGTGTAACAGAAGCTACTATTCATGGCATGAATGACGGCGTCTTTAATTGCGCCCGATCTTAATTTATGCTTTAATTGTTACACTCCGAAGTCTTGAACGAAAGAACTCCTCTGAAGTGGTTGAACATCTTGGCAGCTCATCTTCTTAATTAGAATATTTACGAGCATTGTTTGATACGTACGTTTGATAAAGGCCGTCTCCATCACCGGTTGAGATCCCCTAGAAGATCATAGGGGCTTTTCGATTGCGATAAATTTACTTTAGATGATCACCACTAAATATCTCCCTTCTAAAAGAATTAGTCATTTAAAGCAGCCGCGGCAATTGTTTGATGCGAGGAGATAGTCGTTTGTTTGCACGCGATAATGCATGCAGTTCAAAGATTGAATTGGGAATTTAATTTATTTGTGATCTGTCGCGAGTTAAGTTGATTTCATTTAAATTAAATAGCAATGTTAAATTAGAAAGAATCAAAGCAGCTTGAAGTTGTTTACAAAAACGAACCCTTCTAGAAAATTAGAGATTTAAACAAAAGAGATTTATTTTTTTTACGGTGTAGCCAAAGCTCAGGGGAAAGTAGGAGGAAAGGGAGGGGTAGTTACGGCCTATAGTCCTGGAGGAAAACACAAGACGGTAGTGTGTAGCAGCTTAATTGAAGAATTGTGGAAATTTCACCTTGAAGTTACTCCTTCCTCTCTCATAAGGTACTCAACTTAAAAGCTTTAGATCTTATCCATTAACTGAAGAGCCATAGACATTGGTTGCTAACACTCGTATTCTGGGTGCTTTAAATTTGGATACTGCAATTGTATTAAAAATTTAAAATTTTCTCCTGACCGTATTCACACCTCACCAGTTGGCTCATAAAATTCTAATCTCCAAAATTGTTTACAAACAATCCAGTGGCAAGGTTGCAATAAATCAGTTATAAGATAATTTTCAAGTTGAAGAACAAAACCCAGATGGTCAATGCTGTGTCCAAGAGTGGTGTTCTTTCCAAAAACAAAATTTTTTAAAGGCGGATTCATTGGAATTTGGGAATTTCTGAAAATTTCTTATAAAGAGTTAGCAGCCTTTATAAGAGGGGAAGGGCCCTGTGAGGTTTATAACATCTTAGTCAAATTCGGCAAATTCGTGCTGACTAGCAAAAATGATGGCGGAAATTTGCATACCGGAGAGTAGGCGGGCTTTAAGTTAAAATTTAATTTTTGATTAGTAATAGAAGCTTGCCGGAAAACGCATCCATTTCAATAAGTGCTGCAAAGAAGTGCATTCATTTCGGCGGTAATTCTTGCATCAGTCGGACATATCGTGATATAAAGACCTTCAAAATTTTGAATTTGTTCTTCTTAAAAAGAAAAAGAAAATCAGAAGTTCAATAAAAGTGCGGAAAAGTGTAAATAAGCGAAAAAAAACCTGGAAAAATAGTGGAAAGGGTAAGAGTAGGAATAAAATTCAAAAGAAAAAAAGAGGGTAGATCCAAATTCTAGTTAATTCCTCAACTGAAGTGAAGAAAAGAAAAAAAAAGAAATAAGTGAAACAATTTAGGGAAAAAATTAATAAATTCTTGAGAATATATGCGAGAAATTTCCGCCGGAGTCCAATAAAATTAAAAACAAAATATCTATATGAGATAACTAACGGGAATTTGTAAGTGTAGTGGGGGAGGTACAACAGTTTTAAGATCTGTAAGTTTATTAATTGTATAGAAAAGGGGAAGGAAAACGCAATCTAGTTTTTTTTTTTTAAGATAAAATTCAGATGAAGATGGAATAGGAATGAGGACCTCTCAGGTGATCTTAAATATGGATGGCAGGGCCGACTATCTAGGGTTGCGAGACATATAAAAAACTAATTGCTCTAAGAGAGACGGAAGGGGTGTGATCGTCTTCCCCAAATCAGCTTCCTAACCAAAAGCAAAAATCCACGGTGGTTACAAGTGTGCCTCACATCCATATTGTTCTGCTTAAGAAGGATTCACGGAATTTCACTGCTCAATCGTGTGAAGACGGCTGGATGCGGGGGTATCACGCGCAGGGATGCACCTACAATTTCTTTGGAACAATATCCATGAAAGTAGTGATAAAAAAGCGTAAGGCAATATTGCAATATTGGATGCACCTGTGCTCCAGAGGATCGACTTTAGAGGTATTCTTCTCATCGCCAATAAGCTTGAAGGCCTTTTTTTGAACTCTATTCAACGCGGACAATGCAGTGCACCCTTCTCCTGCCTACATATGCGAATTACATTCCGGTCTGAGTATGATATGAGTCTTGTAAATGAGCGTTAGGTCAAATCGGGTGAAGTATTTTCTGCATCGCTATGGAAAGCCCAGGAAATGTGTCCTTTCCCCTAAACTGCTATATGCATCACAGGGTTTGTTACGGTCTCCAGGGAGGATTTCTTTATTCTTGCCCTCTATATGCTTTTTTTTGAATGGTTAGTGCTTTCAGAACGTTTTATTTTGCAGATAAGTCTATCAGGGCTAGATTGTGAACGGCTGCTATCATTTTTGCCAACGCTCTGGGAGGAGTATTCATTAAGGAGAAGTGTTCGCGAATAAGGTTCTAGGCTATCAATCACAAAAACTAACGAGAGAAGAGGGCGTTAAATAAGCGAAGAATCGCAGATTGTTCAATCATTGTTTAGCCGCTAGTTATACAAATAAATGAATTGATGTTCCACTTAGTATTTACCATTGTACAGATTTTCCACTCGTCGTGATCGAGTGTAATGTACGTAACATGACCGAGGAACTGTTGATAGTTCCTCTCTATCCTAATAGAGAAATTTCTAATTCCATGCAATAATAATTTGCAAGATATGAGGGATTATCTAGAGAATCCTAGTTAAAAACCCAAATTGAAAAAGGTGATATGAACTAAGCGTGGTACCAGTGGACGAACGCAAGCACTAACCCAGCAGTTCTGAACTGGAGTGACAAAGATACCATCCAGATCAAAAACAGAAACTTGTATAAGGATTCTAGAAGTGCACACCAAGAAGGAGATCAGTCTTGAAGAGTGAATCGTTGTTCGTAGTGGCCATCTGAGTTTACAATCCTCCCAAAAGAGGGATTTTGCAGATTAGAGGGAGCAGATAGGAGCCCTGATTTCTCTGCAGAAGCTTAACCGTAACGTACCGATTTTTTTAAACAGTGGAGCTACGGGACGAACAGCTAAGTATTCCACTATAAGTTTAATTCGTTTTATTGGAGATCGTGGCTAAGCAGTTATTTCTTTCAATTCCGAATAATAATTTTCTTTTGTAATTATAATCAATTAATTAATCAACACTGAATGATTTAAATTTTTTTCTGAAATCTGGAAATAATTAACTCGAAGTAATTGCAATTTTTTTTTGAGAATAAAAGCGATATTCTATAGGACGTGTAGTTAAAATGAGGGTAATTTCTCGTCACTTGCCCATCCTGAGCGGGCCTAGTGCGTACCGTGGGGTACGTAGCAGGTATGTCCCCAGAGCTTAGGCAATATCTTAAAAAATAATAATAAGAAATAATCTTTGGCGAAACACAACTCAAATAATATTTACTAAATCGTCAATAACTTTTGAATATACCCTAAATTTACATTTACTTCTTTTATAGGTATATATTTTTTTTTCTTTTTATAAGTCATAGTGTAAAATAAGAGACATCTGAATTACATTATTCTTGATAACTGATTTATGGCATCCTTTCAGGATATTTTAAAATATTTAAGACCTTTTCATGAACTTAAGGTTAATCGACAGTATGGATATCCTTATTATCTCCATATTGTATCACAAGATTAATTAATCATGAAATGTATCTCAAATACTAAAAATAACAAAAACAGAAAATTATAAAAAATCAGCGGTTCCTTTATAATGCAAATACGATTGGTTCTCCATTTTAAAATTACTCGACCATCACACAAATTTAATTGCAGGTTATGTATGAACTGCCCTCAGATATGCTTGCGGTGACTATTGGTCCGAACCTCCTTCCCAACGCACTGAACGTTAAGTGAATTTATAAAAAGTGACGTTGAAAAATGTTGGCAGGTGAAAACATTTCATGTACATAAATATACATGTTATGGAGGCATCCGGATGACCAATCGTAAATGGTTGAAAACACCTGCATACCTGGTCAAGATGGAGAACATCTAAACACGTAATCAATCCGTTAAAACCATTGTTCATGATCACGCGTAACTCCTCACCTTATTGTTTTTTTTTTTTTGTTTTTGTACACCAAGTCATTCCGAAATTTCTTATACCATCCCACTTCCGGTTTTAACCAACCTAAAACAATGAAAACACCCAGGTGTAACGCTGTTTTATTTTTTTCTGAAGACGTAGCAAGCAGGAAAATGGGGAGAGTGCACTACCTCAATTTTATACGCGAATGTAGCTAAAATGGACATAAATTTTGCTGCTCTGTCGGTTTTATGAAGTCGTTAAAATTATTGTGCGGGCGCGGAATTTTGAATTTGCTTGAAGGTGTTTATTGAAGCTCACACATTTCCTCCCTTCTACCATGACAAATTGGTTGAGTTGTAAAAAGGGTTAACTTTGAGGCTCGTATTATTTACAGGAATTTTAAGAAATATACATCTGAAATTTCTTTATGTGCTTTGTTCCCTTGTTTATCTTTAAGATCTTTATTTTGAATTATTGCAGAAGAATTAGATTGTGTAAATCTTGTGTCTCATGGGCCATAACTTTATGGTCCACTAATCTATAATACTTGCACATTTTAAATAACTAGAACTAAAATAAAACTGCTCTTTCTCTACTTTTAATTGAAGAAAAGATTCATTTCAAAGAAAATAAAGCAATTTTTCTTGTTTTTACAATAAATGCTTGAAATGTTGCATTCCAAGTTCCTCTTGAATTTTTCTTAAATATTTTTCCTTTTCTTATGTTCTGAGCTTTTAATAATAAATCATGAGTTTATGTATATGGCTGGAATTTCAATTAATTTATAATTTCAGAAGTGCAAACAAAATTACATAACAAACAGAAAATTTCTCTTTCAGCTTTCCTGCATTATTTATTGTATTATGTAAAAATATTAGTAATAATAGTAATTAGTAATGAAAGCAAGACAATTCAAAAGATGTAAGAAAAGACGAAATTTACTGGAAATTTCTCGAACGATTTTGTTGAAATGAATTTAATTTGGTTTGGATGAAATTTTGTACACAATTTTAATTTAACACGAATTCTTTTTCTCGTTTTACATAATTTGTTGGATTTAACACGAAGTAAAAATACTTCTGCAAAACGTTGTCGGTATCATTTTAAATTTGGCGAGAAAGCCACTAAATACATTTCCCCGCCTCATGCATGCCATAATTAGTCCAATGATAAGGCATATGGAAAAAGCCTCGACCTCTCAGAGTGCGCGTTGGGACAGATATCGGACGAAGCGATGAGCTCGGGAGAGTTAACTCTACCCAGCATACAGTCAAAAGCGAAAAGAATCCTGCAGTCATTACGCCTCTTCTCGAGAGTATCCAGGGAAATGAGTTTAAGCCTGTCCAAGTAAGGAGACAGGAATAGAGAATTGTTCCAGGAAAGGCCGCGAAGAGCAAACCTGACAAACCCAGCCTCAATACGGCCAATATGAACTGAATAAAAAGGAGACCAAACCAGCCTGGCATATTCCAAAATGGGTCTCACAAAGGTACAGTAAAGGATCCTGGAAATGTACGGATCATTTAATTCTTTGGACCATCTTTTAATGAAACCGAGGGTAGCATTAGCTTTATTAACGATGGCATCGATGTGATCCTCGAAAGTAAAGCAGCTGTTTAACCATACACCCAAATCCCTAACCTTGCCAAGTCGAGTCAAAGAGCAGTCATTTAAGGAGTAACCAAAAGAAAAGGTATTCCTCCTGCGTGAAAATGACATAA
>QYTT01077272.1:0-17821 GCA_006980735.1 Dasypogon diadema | reverse complement strand
GCCTCATGCATGCCATAATTAGTCCAATGATAAGGCATATGGAAAAAGCCTCGACCTCTCAGAGTGCGCGTTGGGACAGATATCGGACGAAGCGATGAGCTCGGGAGAGTTAACTCTACCCAGCATACAGTCAAAAGCGAAAAGAATCCTGCAGTCATTACGCCTCTTCTCGAGAGTATCCAGGGAAATGAGTTTAAGCCTGTCCAAGTAAGGAGGCAGGAATAGAGAATTGTTCCAGGGAAGGCCGCGAAGAGCAAACCTGACAAACCCAGCCTCAATACGGCCAATATGAACTGAATAAAAAGGAGACCAAACCAGCCTGGCATATTCCAAAATGGGTCTCACAAAGGTACAGTAAAGGATCCTGGAAATGTACGGATCATTTAATTCTTTGGACCATCTTTTAATGAAACCGAGGGTAGCATTAGCTTTATTAACGATGGCATCGATGTGATCCTCGAAAGTAAAGCAGCTGTTTAACCATACACCCAAATCCCTAACCTTGCCAAGTCGAGTCAAAGAGCAGTCATTTAAGGAGTAACCAAAAGAAAAGGTATTCCTCCTGCGTGAAAATGACATAAAAGTGCATTTGCTGATGTTTAAAGGGAGACGATTCAATACACACCATTTGTAAAAAGCGTCTAGGTCTGAATTTAAAAGGGCACAATCACGCTCACTCGTAACGACGCGGAAAATCTTGGCATCGTTAGCGTAACACAGAATTCTGGAATTAGTCAAAAACATAGATACATCATTGATGTAGATTATAAACAGCAGGGGGCCAAGGTAACTACCCTGTGGCACCCCCAAAACATTAAAGATCGCCCTTGAAAGACCTCCACGGAACAAAACCCGCTGAGTGCGCTGAGACAAATAGGAACCCAGCCATTTGACAAACAACGAAGGAAAGCCCAGAAGGGACAGCTTGCTAAGCAAAATTCTGTTATTAATTCTATCGAAAGCCTTTTTGAAATCGGTAAAAATTCAGTCGACCTGCTTACCATCCTCAATAGCATTTAGACAATAATTAGAGAATTCCATAATGTTGGTAGTAGTAGACTTACCTTTTAGTTTATTTGAGTTCACAAGGATACCCTTCGGCATTTGACTTAGCCTGTTCTTTACGCACACCTTTCATATGTAAATGGACAGCAAAATTAAATTCACTGCAGTAAATAATGAATGGCTTCTATTTGTATTACGTGACACGTTTTACGAGAGTATTTGAATGGAACTTTGTCGCAATTTGTACTGACTTAATTATCTCTTTACTTTCCGAAAAATCAATTAGGTTTTAATTAACTTTCTGCAGGAAACTAAGCTCCATTTGTTTAAATGAAACCAACCTACTATGCAAAGTTTTATAGCTGTAATTTTTTATTCTTTAAAAATTTCCCAAAAACTTCATCCCCACCAACGTGCAAATTCTACGTTACTCTATAGTTCGATGTACACCTAAAAGGTTAAGAGTCCGAAATTAATTAATCCCTCCGAACAGAGAACTTTTTATCTCAGATCTTTGATATTTATTTTGTGATTTTGTGATTAAAACTTTTCGAGACAAAGAATGGACAGGAAATTACACAAAGTAGAAGTAAAGAAGAAAAGTCGTTACTACTTCGGCTTATCTTTGTAGGAGTATCTAAGATGGAGTTTAATGCCACCGACTATGTTCGTTTCAATCCAAACAAAAACTTTTGAATGGAAAAACTGAATAAATACATATCAGATTTTCTATTAAAAGCGCCAAATCTAAACAACTTGGATTTCACTATCTTTTCTGATGACATTAACATAAACAAGATATGTTAACAATAACGAAAACTTGGTATTTTACCCCCTGTAAATTGAGGGAAATTGTTTACGTCAGTCTTAACATGTAATTTCCAGAAGAGCACAGAGTTATCTGACGAGTAACGTGAGGAAATCTCCAACAGTGATCCCGACATACACAAGATTTCACTTTTGACATCTCAAAACAAACACAGTGCGTAGATATGTCAGATATAAAATGCTACAAATTATTTTACTATTAAGAAGCACACGTGTATTATGAAGTAGCACTTCCTTTGGTTCTGTATTTATCTACGCGGTGATGTAATTTTTCAAAAGTTAAATACGACAATATAACAGGGGAGGTTGCTGAAAACAGACGGCTTCAGGATTCTATTTTCTTAATTGGAATTGAATGAATGGGGGATACCAAGGTCTTTGGAACTGAAAATCATTAAAAGGTGTTACTTACTGTTGCATGAGTTCAGATATATTTTCGTTTTTTGTGCAAAAATCAAAGCGATTTCTTTTTAGTATTTTTCCATTGTTGGTTTATATTTAAGTTTTGGAAATTTACCCCCTGACATCAGATCGAAAATAGATAATACAATTGGTACCCCTTCGCAAAGAAAAATTTGTTAAATTTTTTAGAATCTACAAAGTTTTAGAGTTTTAAAATTGAAAGTGGTTGAAATAAAAGTTTAAGCCGACTTTGAGAGCTTCTTGTTGAAAGGCCCAATAACAACTGTTGGTGGCTTTAATGGAAATTTCAGCATATCGAAATATTAGTGCCGATTTTGTCGTTATACCAAAGAAAAAAACTAAAAGCAATATTCCATTAAAAATGAGGAGATTTTCTAAGAATTTAGAAGATACCTGCAAAAATTGTAATGGGACCCCTCAAGACAAACGTGTTTGTTTATTGAAAAGTAGTAAGATAAGTAGAAATCTGTCAAACCCTAGACATTACCGATCTACTACTTAGCTGACCGGAATGAGCCTTTAAATAGATATAACATTTTCCAAGTACTGTGTCAAGTTACAAGGCGCTCTTGTTGACTCAATGAAATGCCTCGACAAAATGAATTGCTATTAAATATTGAAATACGTATCTGTATTATAATAATAAGTTACCTTGCTAGGTTATGGAAGGAAATTGAAATATAAACTATTTAGGGATAAAATTATAGAAGTAGAAAAGAATCGAAACTTAAGTAAATCTATAAAAACACTCAATAAAAATCAGGAGAATTACTAAACTGCCAAGAATTTAAGAACTGATTTATATATCAAATAGCAACAAATTTAACACAATTGTGTTAAAGAATGTAAAAGAAAAGATAAGGTAGATGTAGATTATTAGCACTACGACTTCTGCGAGTATCAATTTAAATTTCAAATCTCTCAACCGTTGCTCTACAATTTTCCTTTAATTAGTCGCAACGCCATCTGCCCGGCTCGAGGAGAGAACGCGGACATTTTTGTGACTGGCATGGTGCTCAGGGGTCTTTTTTTGGGTTTTTCCGGTCACAGAAAAAAAAACGAGGTTCTTTTTGGTGAAGGAGGTGAAAGTGAAGAGAAGGAAAAAAGTAAAGTTCAAAAAAAAAATCCAAAGGAAATAATCTTAGAATTTATAAATTAATTAATCAAATTGAAAGTGAAATAAAATAGAAGAAAAAACAAAATCAAGGTGAATCCAGGATTGTCGGAGAAAGCAGTGGCAGAGTGGTAGCTGCTAAGCCTGAAGCGGATGGAAGATCTTAGTAAAACCAGCAGAGGATGGATAAATAGATGAGTAAAATGAATTTATTTAATTTTATTAGTTGTTAAAAAACAGGTGGATTATAATTGTCATAAATCAAGTGAATTGAAAGTAGGGGCGGGCGCTTGGATTTTATAGTAGCTAGGTGAAACGGAAAAATATATAATCAGTTGTGTAATAGAAGTCGAGGTGTTTGTTTTGTGTTTGAAGGCAACCTACAAAAAAAGGGGAAATAATAAATAAATAAAAAATAGATATAAAAAACCGGGTCACACAATTTGGATCCAAATGAAGTTGAAAAATACAGGCAAAGAAGCCTTCACACAGAAAAAAGATACTTTAATACAATTTGGTAAACAATTAACTTTTAACAAAGATCGTATACCCAACAAAGAAAATTTTTCAACAACTTGATATACAGAGTGTTCCGTATCAAGCCAATACCAAGTACACACCGTCACCGTCATTGTTCGCGATGAGATGATTAAAAAATTTTGCCAGGTGAAGTCTTGTTTCAGAGATAGGGTCTATTAATGTTGGGTCAATAAATTATTGACTTTAACAGACAAAATTCCTTATATCTTCGTAGAAATCTGGCCAATTTGAACAAAAATAGTTTTAAACAAAAGCTAATGGAAGTAACTATTTCAAACTAGTAAACTTTCTTGTTATTATTATAGAAAAAAAAGTAGCTGTACTGTTTTTGGGAAAAATTGTTTTTTTTTTTCAGTTTAAAATTTCGAGAAAAATCCTTTTTATCACAAAATTTTTTCATTACCGACATTTGTTTTTACAGTTAATACTATAGAATAATAAATCTCCTTTACAAAAAAAAAACCGCATCTAGCTACCTCTATTCCCTTTCACGTAGTACCTTCCACCACATTACAACTCAAAACCAACAAAAATAGGTTGTTATCAGTCATACCTGCACATTTTTTAAAAATTATTGCATGGATCTGATTTTACAATTATTCAGTTAATCTTGAACTGGTATTGAAGAAGCATCTTAAGTGAAGAAGTAAATTTCAAAGTGTTCTGTGAGTAAAGTAATTTTTTTAATTTGCTTTGTGAATTGTGAAATAAAATTCGATAGATAGATAGATAATTTTTAGTATGTCTTTTTCCAATAAGAAATATACAGGTATGCACCTTGTGAACTCGCACTACAGCAAGAATATTGTATGCAGAAAGGTATGCAAACAGATGACTTCCTAGTTTGGACACATTTGTGAATACGGACAGATTTAGAAAATATGGAACTTTCAGTGCGCGAAGGATTGACCAAGGAAGGCGTTCACAACAACGACGTCGTTTAGACGAGAGAGTAATGGACCTTATTAGACGAGATCCTACCATCAGCATCAGAAGAATTGCAGCAAGACTACAGGAGTCGCCGACAACCATCTGGCGAATTCTGTACGAACATCATCATTATCCTTTTCATTTTCAACCGGTTCGAGTATTGGATGCAGGTGACTCTGTTAATCAATTAAATTTTTGCCATTGGTTGCGTCAGAAACATATGAATAATGTAATATTTATTTCTAAAATGTTTTTTACCGATGAGGCAACTTTGATGAGGGACGGAATATTTAATTTCCATAATCTTCATGTATGGTCCTAAGAAAATCCTCATGAAGTAATAAATAACATGTAAAAACCCTGGAGCTTAATTCTTCATCCTATTCTGGGAAAAAAATGTCAAAAACACATTTTTTGGCCTTCTATATGAGAATCGTCCTTTAATTTTGAGAAAAGAGTTTGTTTTTAAGCACTTTGAGCATCCAAAAGACAAAAAAATATCTACTGTCATCTCAATTTTTACTGAAAAAGTATAAAAAATTATTAAAATTGCGGAAACAAAAAACCTAAATAAAATAATATGATGTAAGATTAAAAACATTTTTATTCCATAAAAAATGAAAACAATTGTAATATTCTTTATTTATTTTTTAATTTTCAAATTAGTACTCAATTTTCAGATATTGAAGTCTTAAGGAATTTTTCTTAGTGTGCCATTTTCGGTAGTTTCTTTCGTCATAATTAATCAAATCTTTATTAACTTATTTGTGTTTTTTTTTTTCAAAACACATTTAGAAACAAGTAATGAACAACAGTTATTTATGTTTTTATTGAAAAAGAAGTTGCAAATTTGACTTTAAAGGATATTTTAGTAGGACTGCTGCAAGAATTCTGTTTCTATTTTATTTTAAAGGAAGAATTGAAAATTTTGGATTTCAGCCAAAGGTATTTTTTTTAAATCCAAACGGATATAACCAGGGGAAAACAGATATAAGCAGGAGAAAAAAAATTTCAACAAGAATCTAAGTCTTAAAGAGTTATTTGTTATTTTATTTTTATGTGCATTGAATGCCTATACTTTCAATTTGCATATTGCAAATTGGGTTTCTAATATGTATAAATATTATTTCAAAAAACAATGATTGTGTATGTAACGATAATGTGTTTTATAAATAAAGGACCTAAAACAATTTTTCTATTCACTTTTGAAATAATAAGAATACATACAATATTATTATTCGAAAGTATTTTGAAATAATTAATTTATTTCAAAACTTTGAAAATATTGAATTTAGTTTCCTCTTAATAATAAAATTTATGTTTATTTCTTTGTACTTTTTTTTAATATGATTTTGGATATTTTATTTTCTCTTCATTTTGTGGAATGTAAAAAATACAAATTGTGGATTGTAATTGCAATATTTCATTAAGGATATTCACTATTTGTATTTTATATAACCGTAAAGGATATTATAAAACTTCGTAAATCTAAGAAGCGCGAAATCGTGAACTTCCCTTTTCAAAATACCGAAATACGGCGAGCTTTATCTGAGTAAACTTAATACTCTTTAACACGGTTAACAGACTTTAAAATAGTGCATATCCCTATTAAATAAAAAGATGACCTGATGGTATAAAAAATAGAATTTTTCCAGGGACCGAACCAGTTTCGACTTTTTTTTTTACAAAAAGCTCTCTTTATTTATTACTCATGGCTGATAATAATTTGAAACTAAAGAAAACAAGCTAAAAGGGCTTAGTATTTTTTTCTGTGAAAAATAAAAAGCCGGCGGGAGCTGAGAATAATAATTTTTAAAGCTTGTTATGTTTTTTGAAAAAATATATAAAGGCAATTTGGCTTTTTATTTTAATAAGTGGGTAGTAGCTGGTTGACAAAAAAAAAACTCTTTTTGTTTTGAGTTCCTTTGTATCAAGCTACGAAGGAGAAGGAAAACAAGGAGTGGTCCATTATACTTACTATAAGAAAATAAAAGCTAAAAGGAGATACTATAGCTTCGGCTGGAATTAACGATAACACAATGTCACTAAGAAACTACTCCTAAAAGGTTCCAAATAACCAAACAGAGTACAAATATTCTTTCGATCACTTTAAAAGGTCGGTTTCGACTTTGTGGCCATATGAAGATCTATATAATAATTTTGTTACAAAAAATGTTAAAAATGCAGCTTTCGATAATTGTTTTGTGGATTTTAAGGGCCGATTACAATCTAAGTCTTCGTCTTCGTCTTTATCTCGTTATAACAATTTGTGACGTCAGACCGAAACAACTTGTAGCTTCGCTAGTTTGTATAACACTTCATCAAGTTAACCTTTGAGTTGATTTCATGCAAATGAATGTTTAGCTTTTATTCAAGAAAACACATAATCTTTTGTATTATTTTTTATATATACTATAAGCTAATAGCTTTTACAATTAAAATCGGTTCGAAACAAAAATAGTGTGTAATTTCTTCCCTAATAGACACATTAGTCTTAACCATGAAAAGGTGAACGAAATGTTAAAAATCAAGCAAAGCAAGAGAATTGGAACGAAGTTGCTTGATGCTCGTCTCGATCTGACGTCACTAATTGTTATAACAAGACGAAGTCGAAGTCGAAGACTTGGATTTGAATCGGCCCTAAGAGAGTGCCGCACTGAAAAGAATATTCCTTATAAATATAATAAAGCGCGTTTATCTATATATTAATTATACAAAGAAGGCTCCCGGTTCCGTATTTCAGCCACTTTTTTTATATGGAGTTTTATCGAACTTTTCTTAAAATTTTATAATGACAACACTGATCCGCATCAGTTCGGGGTTGTGTTCATTACTTTGGGGTTGCGTTCCTGATGGGTAACTTTGGCGTTAAGTTCTGTGTTTGCCACCGATAAGTATGCAATACATGGATTTATTGGAACTTTTTTCATTATTCTGCATGGTAAAATATTTTGCAAGTGTCTTTTTATTGCTTGCTTGCATGGGAGGGTTAGGCCTACAGGGGACACCTCTGAAAAACGCGCTTTGAAATTTAAGGTGCAAATTGAGGGAACATATAAAAACGTTATGTCACTCATATACCTTCAATTTGTGCAATTGCACAGAGATCTTCTAGTTGAGATAAATTTCATTGCGTCAGCGAATAATTCGTTGCGATTATGAATTATTTAATTAATAAAATTTATAATTTTCTGCTCAGTTAATTAATATGACGAATTCAAATTCATTGATTTTCTTCATTAAAGTAATTAAACTTTTCATTGGCCAGATGTAAAATAAAGATAAAATTTTATTAATATTATGAATTCTTACGATTAACACTTTTTAATTGACTTTATGTAATGTTTCGTTTATTTAATGTAACATTTTATAGCCTTTTCATAATTTCTCTTGACTTTCGATGTACGAATGAAAACATTGAGAAGATTAATGAAATGTCTGTTTTATGAAACCAATAATAAAACTTTTGTTGACTTAATGAATATTTTTCATTGAACTGTACACAAATATTTGTTTCGTTGTGAGTTGCACTTCGTTCTGTATTTCATTTGAAGATAAAGTAGTGTTTTGACAACAACAATTTGCATTTATCCCTATATCTATAAGTCACCTACTTGAGGAAGAAATTGTTTTGCGTTTTCCTGGCGAGAAACTGTTAATATGAATAAAGTAGAAATGTTTTTAGGAATAATTAAAATTATTTAATAACGCAGGAGTTCTACAGATCAAGTACCAAAGAAAAAATCTACAACAAATTTTGAAATTTGACATTTGACAAATTAATTTCTGAATAAAATAAAAGTTATGTTATGTGTATATTTAATACGATTTAAATAATATGTCTATATAATAAAATATAAGAACTTATCATAAAACTGTTTTTCTCGTATTCTAATTCACTATTTTCCTTTTTATATTTATATTTGATATTCTGTATATTCCATCATTTTTACGTTTTCTTACAATTATTTTTTGTATTGCTGATCTGAAGAAGTATTTAAATATTCCTTTTCATACAAACAGCTTTAATAAAAACGCTGTTGAGTTGTGCAACCTATTTTTGTGCACAATCATCATATTAATAAAAGAAAATCGCTGATATAATATCAGTTTGTGTTTGAATTCCTTCTTTGGCGCAATTGATAAGTGTTCGTAGGATCAACGACCTATTTATTAGGATTGATGAAATAAACTTTCGTTATATTCACGAAAAATACGTTATATTGGTAAAAAGTTCTCATTACGTTGATAAAGCTTTTATAAAAATAACTAACAAGTTTTTATTATGTTAATAAAATATTTCTTGGCATAATGAAATCAACTTCATAGCGTTGATCAAATAATTAATTGATATTATGTATTGAGTTTCATTAAATCAATAACATTTTTAACTGATATTAAAAAAAAATTTGTCATTCTCTTAATTTATAAATGTTTCATTAAATTGATAAAATATTAATTGGCAAAAAAATAGTGAGAAATTTAATGAACACAGTTTCATTGAGCGAATTAAAAACTTCGTTGAACAAATAATGATAAAAGATTTATCAGTATAATGACATTTTTCATCGTATATACTACAACGTTTCGTTCAGTGCACTGACTAGTTTTTTTTTAAGACAAAAAGGGTTATAATTTTATAGCTCCGGTATAAAAAAATTCAAAATGAAGTTGGCTTTTTATATTTGCTTGTAAAAGTAACAAGCTCACAAAACTTTTATTTTTGCCAGATAAAATATTGGGCTTTTGGGGTTTATTTTATTTGCTCCAAATTATTTTCGGCTAGAAATAATCGTTAAAGAACTCCTTTTTGTAAAAAAAAAACTAAATTTTGAAAAGCTTTACAGGAACCGAAAAAGGACCCCACGAACAACATTTTGGTATAGTTTCTTTAATTGTACGATCACAACTTCTATTGGCTTTTTTAGTTTGGATTTAAAAAAATACCAGTTATTCCCGGTCCCTGAATTTTTCTTAAGTTACCAGATTATTGGACGGTGTCTATTTAGCAATAAAAATTCAATAAAAATCAATTTGTTGAGTAATCACAGTGATAAGTAATCTATTGACTTTCAAAAAGTTTTGGATTTTAAACCTTTTGGCTACCGTATGTGTAATTTTACGAACAATATTTGAATTAAAGGGTATAATTTTACAACATTAATTGTACACATTTATTTATTTACTTTTTGACTTGGTGTGTGTAATTTTACAAACCATGCTTGACAAACTAAAATGTATTGGTTTAAGGGGTTTAGGACACTCTAGGATTTTCAAAAAACCATTTTTTTTTTGTTTGTTTGTTAAAAAGGTACCTTAGCATCTATAGAATTGTATTCCAAAAGATTATGTGCGTGGAACATCTCTAAGAACTCGATTTTCGTATTCTAGCGCAACTCCTCTTGACCCACAGCGTCATGTCTTGACTTTCTATAAACCTTAAACTCGTTTATCTCAAAACTACATTTTTCAAGTCAGCCGAACCCATAACTTAAATAAATTTCAACCGATTCATTTGAAATTTTAATTGTACATTTAGAATTACGACGTTTTCTAAGGAACTACATAGGATTTTTTCATTATATTGCATAGTTCCTTTTTTTATAAACAATTTCCTGACGATTTTCCCATGGCATTTTATACTTTTTGATTTAGAAATGCGCCATTTTCACAAAAAACAATATATCAAAAAAATCCTACGTACTGCTTTAGCTATTCCTATATATAATCGAAAAAAAAACTTTGGTGTCTAGTCATAACTCAAAGATTACAGGAGCTGTTGGTCCGGCTGTTGACCTTCCCAGAAATAGAGGCGTCATCGAAAAAATGCTGCCCAGTCGCGATTTTGATATATATCGTCGTGAAAAAAAATATTTTGTATTGTAAACTACATTTATAATAAAACACCACTTTTGTAAATCCGATTTATTTTATGATTTCGTTGGAAAAAAATCACGAAATATGGCATTTTTTGGCCTCTGGAGTGCCCTAACCCCTTAAATTAAGGTATTTATCACTTTGCTTAAGCTGTCAATTGTTCCTAAAACACTCCTCATACATTTCAAGAAATCAACAAACTTCCATGTAAAGAGGCAGCATTATTCATGAAATATGTAAAGATAGATAATTTGGTGACTTGGTTTGCTTAATAATGACCTAAGCTTTTAACTTAATTTAAAAATTTCAAACTCCTCCCGCAATTTTTTCTTTTTTTTTTTTTGGTCAATTAAGGAGCAAATAATTTTCATTTATCTTGTAAATTGTAAGTTGGGTAATGAATCTGGAGAGGCGCCAGAACCATGTCGGCACAGGCAATTGACCCAAAAGCTGATAAAAGGAGAAGAAAAAAAAACACTTCAAACCTAAAACGCAAAACCCGGCTAACTCTCGAAAGCACCACCACCACCACCAACCACCTAAAAGGGAACCTGAAAACAACGAAAATGAAATTTCCCTAATCATCTGAAACAATTGACATAATTGGGGATCTCAAATTAAAGTTCTCTTGCACTTCCTTCTCGGTTTCCAGACTAAGGGTGCCCCCTGTTTCTTATGCCTGGGCCTTGCGGATTCCCAAAGTTCCTGTGCCTAATAAAGTGATTATCCATGTTCTGAGTTTCGGGTGCATGGCAATCTAGGTGGTGATTTTAGAGTGAACATTTGCCGGAGGCAGGGTTGTGGCTCCTTTTTAGAATTCTGGCAGCATTTACAGATTCGGTTTAGGAGTACATAGTTGCCGAGCAAAGGAAAATAATAATCTAACCTTAAAAGTAGCAATTTGGGAAGGGGCCAATTTTAATTTCAAATTTTATTATTACACCCTAAAGTTATAAGCCAGGTGCACGTAATTTGCTTTGTGTAGTAAAGTAACTGGGTTGGGTATATAAAAAATGCGTGAAAGATTATGCAGAAAAGTTGGAACCGTGGACTTTAAGGGCGTTTTTTTGAGGGGTTTCCTGTGAGGTGATTCCTGTCTAGTCGGATACATGTCGTTGTTTCCCGAAGAGTGGTTTTTCTCGAATGAATGTATGATTCTCACTAATAAATAAATCTTACCGTCTAGAAAATCTTTATGTAGATTCAACTTTCAGCATGAAAACAAATAAACAGATGCCAGGCAATTTCAATAATTTACGTGGCTCAGTGCTTAAATAGTCGGGGAAAATCCTCTAGAGGTCTAGAGTCTAGAGTAAGAAATGCGTTCTGCTTGTCTGTCTGCATGGCAGCACTATAAATTTTCAAACGTCATCGGGGTGCTAAATATCTCCCTGAAAACCTCAATTAAAATAATATCATGAATTTCCACAGCATTTAAGCGAAACAATGTTAATCCCAAGGTATGTCTATCAGCGGCCCCTTAGATACCATTTGGCTGGCATTTTGGACATTCTCAACGTTTTGGACGGGGTTATTTCTGGCTGGCAAACCCTTTCGATGAACGTTTTATCTCCAGAAAGAAAGCAGGAAAAACAAACACAGAAGTAGAGAAAATTGTAGATTGTGTCCAGGTTCCTTTGTCCATGCCTTCATCATTCTCTCTTACTTCGTGCATTGCATGATTTATGACTTGTTGATAGCTCCAGGCTGGATGCATCTGGTTATACCACTTTCGGAGCTCCTCTAGTTGTTCATCCCCTGGCATGATGATAGTGCAAAGTTAAAACTTTGTGACACGAAGATTATGGGGGCAAAAGCATTAAATAAAGTGCTACTCTTTCCCCTCCCCCTCCCCCTCAGCATCTCATAACAGCAGCCAGTCAAAACATATAGTGTGGTGATACTCGGCAATGACACGAACAAAAATAGCATTCAAACTGCATGCAGAGGTAGGAGCAGAGGATTCACCCAGACCCAGTCCCAGGCCAAAATTACAACACGAAGATTTCACAGTGGAAAGTGCAAGACACACGATGTCAGTTTGGGATGAAATGTTGTATTTGGTACTGCCAGAATCGTAAATGAGTTGTAACAGCATCTCCGAGACGAATTTTTATTTCCGCGGCAAATTAATTGCTTCAGACATAAATCAATTCGCCGTTTTCCTTGAGAAGAGAAGATTCAGCATCTAATGACCCTCATTAAGTTTGTTTGTGATGATATAGTTCGGCAAACACAGAAGGACAGCTTCCCGCAGCGGTTGTGTTTCTTTTCAAATATTTCGGGAATTTTTCATGTTCGGTTTAATTTTGAGGACATTTATGTACTTCAAATAAAGCGCCATAGAAGTCGCTATTAATAGAACTTTTAAGAACTTTTGTAGATTTCCTCTCATATCCCCTACCTATTTTGACTTAATTCTGTTTTGTTATCTTCTTTTCTAGGGCATTGTTGGTGAAGCCGTTTATGAAATTGAGAAAAGGCTTACAAGGGTTGTATTTTTAATGTAGAAATAAAAAGTGCCTAGCAAGGTATCAGATTTGTCAAGAAAAAGCAATGGCTTCAAAGTAGCATGCATTAAAATGCATTGCTGAAAATTTTTCAAAAAAACTCTCTGTTGGGGACTCTTTGTCCTTTTTCAAGAGGGATCAGAGGAGTGAATGCTGCAGCAAAGTATTGGGATTATTTGTAAAAGCAGTTAAAAATAATGATTAAGGGATGATGATTGAGTGGATAATTTTTTGGCAGAGATGAAAACCACAAAAAAAAAAATAGCAAATCATCCCATCGTGGGAATTTCCCAGAAAAACGTCAACGAAAATTTGTCTAGTCAGGTTCAGTAGCTTCGCAAGTTCAATTCTCGTCAGCAGAACTGCCTCAACCACTGGTACCCAGATAAATCGCCACGCCCTTTACGGCAGTCGAACCCGTACCCACAGAGAAGAAGGCCTACAGACGTGGGCCTCAACCTGCTCGATCACTGGCGTGGGTAAATCACCTATGTGTTCCCACGAAATGTCCTGGAGCTTCCAAGCTCGCTATTCGGCCAGGGGACGTCTAAAACGGGACAGCTAAAACGATTTGATATAGAATACTTGTTATCTACTTTTTTCATAAAGTGATAGGTGTCCATAATTCACATTTCCAGCCCTAAAAAACCAAATAGGTCGCACAAACGCGATAATTGGCACTTTTGATTGTATAATTTTTTTTTACGATGATGCCAAAGCTCAGGGGGTACCCTATGATGCTAAGCACAGTCTTGGCTGGTCCACTACTCATTAGGTAGCATTCTTACTTAGGATTATAAGCAATAAATAAGGTTACAACGACGCAATAAAACGCCAAAGAGTAATTAGAAGGTATATTTTTTTGAGGTATTGCCCAAGCTCAGCGGGCAACCCTATGATGCACACAGCACAGCTTACTCGGAAGGAAATTCGAGAAAGGGAAATTTTAACCTGACAAATGTTGCAAGTGAGCCACATTTTTTTTGGCATGAAATTATTACTTTGCAACATCCGAGTGGCTTCACACTGGTACCCAGATGCATTGCCGTCTTCTGTGCGGGATTCGAACCCACACCAACGTGCACCCCCGCCCGCTCGACCACATGCGTGGGTAATTTTAAAACAAAATCTCAGTTGGTTGTTAGTACTCGGACTCAAAGCATCCAACACCCTACCGTTTTTTACTGGTAGTAAATTTTAAAAATAACTCATTCGGATTTAGTTATGCCTGAGAGTAAAGAACTTGGGATGTACAACAATGCATGCAGATTGTGCTTCTGCATAAACAGGGCATCTCTCAAGTTTTTATTGCCAAAACTGTGAAAGGAGACTACCACTCCACGTGAGGACCGATTTTTGGTTTGACAGTCCTTACAAGATCGGAAGTAATCCTCTTCCGAGCTCGCTGTTGCTTGATTAGAGAAGAAAGGCAAGTCAGTGAGCTCCAGTACATTTAGATAGAGCTTTTTTCAAGCTGAATTCAAAGGATACAAGGTCAGGAAGAAGCCATGGCTGTCTGATACAAACAAGAAGAAACGGTTGGAATGGACGCTTCATCACCGACATTGGACAGTTGTTAACTAGTCAAACGTGTTGTGATTAGACGAATCCAACTTTAAGGCACGTTTCTTAGATCTTGTTTAATTATAAAAAAAAACGTCGGTTACTTAATTTCATCACTTGTATGTGATAAAAAAAGTGCTTTTAATCAATGATCGTTTTTACTAACTTTCAGATTTTTGGAACCCTTGGAGCAACCTATGTACGGCGAAGGGTGGGCGAAGGGTATAATCTTGAGTACGTCATACCAACTGTTAACCATGGAGGAGGCAGTATTATGGTCTAGAGCTTTCATGGCGGCCGATGGTGTTTGTGAAGACCGAATGAACAGTGCAAAGTACATTACAGTGTTAGAAAAAGCTCTGAAACCATCCTTTTGTAAAATATCTGGCGATAGAAATATGCGCGATGTCTTCTTTCAACAAGATAACGTGTCATGTCATAAATCTGAACAAAAAACAGCATGGCTGAACGATAATTATATCAAGCTTATTGATTGGCTGTCACAGTCTTCAGACCTAAGTCCCATCGAGCATTTGTAGGGAATACACATGGCACTGTAGGCCACTCAATATCGTCAAAAAAGGCATTGGAAACGGCCATTATGGAAGAATGGAATAGTATAACCGACGAAGAATGTTGTAGGCTGGTTGAGTCGTTGTAAAAAAGGATCAACAAAATATTGATAGAGACTATTATAAGAAATAAATTATTTTTTTCCCCAATGAAGGAAGATTAATCAAAACCGGACTATTTTTGACTATTTTCATCCAAAATTCAAAGAATCACTAACTTTGTGTATCTACAGCGTGCATAGGTCATAGCAAAACCAAAAAAAAAATTGTGAATAATAAATATTCTAGAATAAAAACCGTCGATTATCATATTATGATTGCCTTTATAGGGCTAGAAACAGCCTTATTTAGTTTATTTTTAACTTTTAAGTATTAAACTGGGGCAAAGTGAAGGATAAATCATCTCAAAACAAACAAATGAGTTTAATATCAAGAAAAGACGATAGATAATCAAGCCGCTTTGCAAACTTCATATACTTGTTCTAATCGTCATTTTGGAAAAATTAACTTGTGCGTGAAAAAATGCCTAAGAGAAAAAAGGAGAAAGCACTAACTGCTGACGAATGGGTCCTTTTCCACAAGAAGATAACGAAAGAAAAGGAATCATTAGAGGGGAAAAGAGTGAAAATGAGAAGGGAAAAAGAAGAACGGAAAAATCAAAACCAGGAAAAAATGAAATCAAAAATAAAAGGACGGTAAAAGAAAATAAATTCGCAAGCAAAAGGAAGAGTTTTTTTAGTATTTTGTAAGTCATTTTTTCGAAAATTTTTAATTTTCATCCTATGTTGTTCCATGTTTTTTTTTAGGAATAAATTTGATAGAACAAAAAAAAATTGCCAGTATCAACAATTTGTTTGTTTTTGTCAATAATAGGACCATCTATTTCTTTCGAAGAGTTAAGAGATTGGTATAAAGGTCAATATTTCCTCAGACCTCAGACATTTTTAAAATGTAGTTCTTTTCGATTAATTTTGCTTAGATATTAAACAAATTTTAAAATTCTTTTTATAACGTCAATACTTGATGCCTTATAGCAAAACTTCATATTTAATATCGATGTGATTTTATTTAGAACACAAAAATTACTACAACTTAATATCTGTATAGGATACTTTTACTTTCCTTTCCTCCCGATTTTATTTTATAGATACAAAAAAGAAATCACGAATATTTCCAAATAAATTAAAATCCTTCTATTTCGTATCCAAAGAAACAGCGTACAAGTATTGTATCTGAAGCAATGTGACTGATACGTGAAACCTCTTCTGAAAACTAAAAATCACGCAAATTGGCACTTAAAAGTCGTAATATAGTTCGTGGGATGAAGTGGCTACGTTAATGTAGACATTTACTTTTCAGAACCAGAAGAGTCCGTCTGCATTAGCTAGTTCTTTAGTAATCATTCCCCAGGCGGTGGGCAATACGTGTGCACTTTATTTGCATATTTCTGGCTTGGAGGAATCATCAAAGGAGCATCCGCATTTGAACTTAATAAGCAGTCGTCTTGCGAGATTGTAGGAACGCCCATGCGAACAGAACAGTAACAGCAAGATGTATATTTACGACGGGAAAATTTTTAGTTTCGTCGAGGCCTCAATCACTTTGCAAGTGTCTTTTCACCGCAGCCACAAGTATTTGATGTCTTCATTTCAGCTTTTGAAATTCGCATTTAATGCAATTAGTGATCGTATTTAATGCACGGCGGCGATACATGTTATTAAATGAGGTTAATCCCACCTGACATTTGTATATAGAGTTGTCGGCAAGTAGTACTTTATAGAGGAAAATTATCTTAAGGAATTATTGGGAAAATATGTTTAAATTTCTGCTTGTAGATAATATCAGGTTGCACTTTTCTTATTGTTGAGGATCAATATTCACCTTTGATCCGGATATCACGCTAATACGGATCTTCAGAATTTCCTATTTTGTATTCTATAGTCCGGATCGACTAGGGAAATTTGTATTCTAAAGGGTGTCCCAAAATGAATTGACATTTCAATTTTTAAATAAAACAGTGGCCCATTGAGGATGCATCGGAAGTTCTTCAAGTATACTTGTGGATTTTCGGAACTCCAAGCCTGACAATTTTGTTTATTGACAATACATGGCCAATTAAGATGGAAATGTGCCTCAATACTGAAGATTATTTTCTTTGGAAATTTACTATCGGCTTGTTCTTTCCCCAGAACCGAATTTGTAAATGTCCGGCAGTTTTCATGATCTGCTGGCTTCAATTCCTGAGTGAGCTGAATCTTGTAAGATCGCAAATACAAATCTTTGGCTAAAATTCGTTGAAGAAAGCTTCTTGAAATGCTTAATGTCGTCTAAAATTTATTGATCAAATTGACCACAGTGTTCCGAGAAGGTGTACTATGATGGCCAAAAAAAGTGCTGCATTTGCGAAACGTCTCCGAAAAATTTTCACCATTTTTAAAGTGGATTTTAATAATTTCTAT
>QYTT01077268.1:0-17269 GCA_006980735.1 Dasypogon diadema | reverse complement strand
TAGAACCACCCTTCTTTGAATATCACATCTACAAATTAGATTTAATGAAAAATTCACAACGTTCCAAAGGAAAAACACCGCACAAGGCAACTATCGTAAAGTTTTATTAAAATTTTCTTGAGTTTGATATTGTCGACTACCACATACCCAGTCAAAAGACAAGCAAAACAACCCGGAAAGTTTTCTACAAAATCAAAGAACCATCCAATTTCGTTCATCTTAATTTAAAATCATCGTAAACTTATCGATACACGAGAACGAGACTGTCAAAGTTATCGCCGAAACCGGGATGTAGGGCTGGACTCAGAACGTGGGAACCACCGCGCTCCACTCCGCCAAGTTACAGACAACAAAATTCTCACATTACACGAATGCAGTTTCTGATAAACTTAATCAGAAACTTTTCCCATTTGGTAAGAAAATTTTCCTTGTTGTGCCAAATTCATTAGCCGTAATGAGTGTGATGCGTAGAACAACTTCAAAGTTTTGCCATGGCTCCTATTTATGTAGCTCGACTAATGCGAGGCGAAAAATACCCATAATCCTGTTAATGTTGGTTAAGGATACGCGAATTTTAACATGACTGAGATGGAATTTGTGGCAGGATCAAATGGAACTTTTCCGTCTCTCTGATGGTCCCACCGCACCACCCAAAGGTATAGCGTTCTGATGGATTGACAAGTGATTATCGTAGTGGGGGGCAGCACTCAATTAAGGGCTTCGCAACAGTTTGTCGTATCCAAAAATTAATCTGTGCAAATGTGAAACACTCGAATTCGAAGCAGGTTTTATTGAATATCCAAACAGTCCGCGCCATCCCTTGCCCTGTAGTCCTTTTCATTTAGCGTAATTAAAGCCTCCAGTTACCTGGTGTAGTGTAGTGCATTGAGTGTGCATGGCAGAGGCTTTCGTCGTCAATTATCATTTTAATCTCACGCTTCCATTACACATTTCCTCTTCTCTGGGACTGGGGATAATTAAATTTCATGCCGGAAGTCTTTACTACCTTAATTATAAGAGATTAACTTAATAATAATCCTTAGTAGTTATCTTGGCACTGTGCCAAGAGTACCCCATCCATTCTACCGCCGCGACTTTACTCAAAAAGACGACGATGAAATTTTCAGTCAGTTCAGTTTCGTGGAAAGTTTTCGGAATAGTGTCATATTTTGAGCATTTGAATTTATTTCAGGATGTTTCCTTTAATTGTTGTTGTTATTGTTTTTCACGGGAATTAAACTATTCGGGGAATATCAACAGCGGCAACAGTGGTGGCTTGGGAATATTTGAATGGTGATGCTTCAGTTTGGGTGTGCAGACTGCAGAATGGACACTGTGACAAAAGTATATGGCCTATGCGGATACCAAAATACAAAAACAATAGATGCCCAGAAATTTTGGGGGAAGGTCGCAATGTATGTCCGTTGTTGCTCCTTTTTGGTGGCTGTGGCTGTAAATCAGCGAAGTTGTTTTCTGTGGTAAATACCGCGGAGTATAGATCGTCTACCCCGTGTTAATGTTTTGGTGGCTAACAATAATAAGCACCGAAATAGGATTAAATAGCGAGTGTTTCATTTCGCTCCGCACGGCAAGCCTAATTGTGCGAAATCAAGTCAAAATTGATTGCGATACAAACCTTCGTTTAACATGAGCTCAACATAGAGCTGTCTGCTCCAGCAACCACCACCTAAGCTTAGTTGTTTTCAGGTAAGGGCAGTAAGCGCAATAGATTTGTCCATTTAACTGAGGTTATTTGTCATTTAAATTTTTTTTTTCACGTGGAAAACATGTTGCGGCTCACTTCTGTGATCTTTTTCCAATATCTATACTCAAAAGATTTTTAATGCTGGTATTGCTGTTAATATAGGATAGAATGTAAGGATCAAGCAGAGAATAAAATACTGGCCTAGTCTATTTACTCAAGCAAGGAATACACCAAGATGTATAAATTGTTGTTTCACTCCCCATCAAATGGAATCTTCAAGAGATGTCCGCTGAGATTTTTTTTGTTTAGGTGGTCTTCTGTAATGTAATGAGGAGTTTAGAATTGGTCCTCATGTTGCCTTCACCTAATTCAAGCAGTTGGGCGCAGGAGCTTTGAATATCAGTTCAAAGGGATGGCGATCTTAGAGGATGAGCACATTTTGTGGGATTGTCCGAACTTGGCAGGCAGCAGGACGCTTATCACGGAAGCACTCCAAAGCAAACCAGCAAACCAAGACGAATCTTGGCAGAGGGATGGAAAAGGACCCGAATACGCGGGTCTACTTCGATGTTCCACGAACGATAATTACATACATACATGTTAATAGTAGTAGAATAAGTACCTAGATGATTTAGTGTTCCTAGTGCAAAAATAAAAAACAACCTAATTTTTATGAGTTTTGGTAATAATCAATTTTGACCTAATTTCTACTATTTACATTTGATTAATTTGTAAATGGATACTATGTATAGCGGAGTACACAAATTCCGAATGTATTCGTAAAGAAATAGATATTCGGAATGGTTTCCAATAATAATAAGAACAGAAAAATCATCTTTTAAAGCCTGTTGCTCTTGTGTGTAACATGAATAGCAAATTTGTTTGTTTGTCGAGTCCTTTAAATCTAGAAAATACAGACAAAATTTTGTACTACTTCTTCAAAATGATTAACAATTGCCACAAATTAATTTCGTTTGTAATTTCGTATGTAGTTTCACCACTAAAACCAATAGTCTCACAGAGAAGAGCAACTTTTCCCAACGAATCAAATTCCTAACAACTTGGCGTACATTGTGAAAATACCAAATTTGTGTTGCTCGCAACATTCCTTAACCACAATTCAAAAATGAGAGGGGATTAAAATACAAAGCAACTGTTGCCTCGTTAACACTTTGCCCAAAGAAATTTTATTACAAAAGTTTTCGCTTTAGAGTAATAAATCGTCGCTTTTGAACGAACCCAGGTTCAGTCTAAAACTTTACAGAGTTGTGAAAACCAACCCCCTCTCCAACCCCCACCACCACCACCACCATCACGTATATACAGTAAAAAAATAACGAAGTAATAAACCCTAATTAATCTTCTTTTTCAGGACGAGTTAATTTAAAGGCATCCATTTCAATGGTTTTTCTACTGTAAAACATTTTGAAGGAAGTGAATGGCCAATTTTTTGGTACAAAATCCAGAGGTATGGTACTTGAGAGGAGTTGTTAACGCTGAGAGCATTTCAAGGAGCTGGGTAAGAAGTAGCCATAAAATTCATTTTATTTTGAAAACGTTAATTAACCACCGCCACAATACCGAAAAGAATTTTCAATAATATCACGAAATATTTTTCAATTTTCACTCAAAATAAAAAATTATGAATGCATTTTCCGGAAACCCGCATAAGCTGCCCAGACTCTGGGTTCCTTTTGGGGGATTACGGCAATGTTAATTGGAGCATTTCATAAATCATTTTCTAATTAAATCCCACTTCCGGTGAGATCTTGTTTAGCTCCTAGACAGGAAGGATGTTGGCAATTTCCACCAAAGTTAATCTTCACTGCTGTAATTACTTTAAATAGCTGAGCACGACACTCCTACCCGGTGGAATGTTGAAGCTTTTGTAATGGTTCCTTAAAGCTTGTTAATTCTAATAAATTTTCGTAAATTGCATGAATAAGTGGTCCTCTGTAAGCCTTAATTATGGTGCAAGTATCTATGGTTGATTTTACTCAGATAATTTAAAAGGGACTCCAAATGTTGAGCCCTTTTATTGGTTTTATTGAAGTAATTGATTGCCGTTTTGTTTTGGGATTATTGCGCACAAAGTATAAACGTATTTCTGGAATAATTTGGCAATTTTGATAATTATGACTTGATCTTTGGGGATGAAATTGAAAATGTCTACCAGAATATCTTTTTTTTTGTGTAAATTTAAGGACTGGGCTTGTCAGACAATTGTAGCCCTGAAATCAGTCCAATTTTAACACTCGCCCCCTTAATGACGGGAAATAAATGAATAAACTTTGATAAAGGCTTTAAAGAGGTTTGAGTTAATTTTACTCAGGATATTTTGCATGCAAAAACTAAATATAACTTCAACAAATTTAGTAAAGTACAAAAGCGATGACATCCTCGCTCACTCTTACAGAACACAATACCTTTCCATAACCCCTACTTCCTGCAAACGATTACTTCCCATTACTGAATCGAATCTCCTTAAAAGCGTTCAACCACTGACTACCACTCAATTATTCCAAACCCCACCAAGTCTGGCCCGATTCCAATTAAACAATACCTACGGCCGTACTTGTCTCTGTCCAGAGGCATTAAGCAACCCCGAAAAGTTAAGCGGAATTATATGTAATAATTATCTGAATAAAATCTCCTAAAATACCTTAAACTTCACCTGCTTAATGGGGAAGTTTGTACAGGTTGGCGTCGCCTCGTTTTGTAGGAATAGGAAGCACTAATAGGTGGAATGCCGGTAACTTGAAAACGACAGGATCATCCATATGAAATGCTATTGTTGTCGGTCGATTTAGGGCGGTCTGGTCACGCAAGGGCTCTTCCATTCAATCAAGCACTGCGAATTCAAATTAATTTCGTTGACTGGATAGGGCACTTATTCGAAGCAGCAGTAAAAGGGTGTGGACGTGGAGTTTCACTTCAGTTTTAAATGAGTTGCAATTGAAAAGTATTGGATTGTGAGGGAAACTCAGGGGAAAAAAATGAGAAAAAATTTCGAGTTTTGTATTTTTCTGGGGGGGTGGGGAGGGCCCCGTTTCATGAGATCAGCTAAGGGTGGAATGCTGATTGGTACAAGGCGCTAATTATATTAGTCCTTTCGAATTGATTAGCAGCAGACAAAATGTAAATTTATAAGTTCATTTTTCTTTATTTATAGGCATAGGAGGGTGGTTTGTTGGTGTTTTTTTTTCTCTTTTTTATTTTTTTTTTTGTTTCTGGAATGTGGATTTTTAATGAAGTTTTAATTAACTTGTCTGAAGTCCAACTGGAAATGAATATTAATAAGGGAAAGTTGAATGGCTTTGTTATTATATTGATTTCAGTGCGAAGGGTATTTTATTTTCGCAACAATATTTTCATCCCAATGTGCAGACATACAATAAATCTTATATGTGTCCCCACCATTTTCAAGCTTACAGTGGAGACTTTATCTGCGCAGATAGTTGGATCACTCCTCAACTGTTATAAGCATATTTCAGGAATTGAAAAAGCACCACTCCTGAAAAGTATGGTGTGAATCCTCAGGCCGGAAAGTATAATCCGTTTTCAGTCCAAACCATGAACAAAATTGACGCGAATAGATTGAAGCTTTCAGGGAAATATAGAAAGAAACCCCTTCCTGAAAATTTTGAAAATCACGTATCAAATGTAGAATGGTATTAGGAGTTTATACTGGATACAGTTTTGTAGGGAAATATAGGTCTAGACTTGGATACTGATCTATCTTACGATCCGTGCCTTGTTATGCAGCATAATTATGCTCTCGAAGACTTAAAGGAAGCTCCAAGATGTAAGATCAGAGACATTTTGATATTCTCGACACCGGCAGGTATTTTTTTTGGCGCCAGTAAACCTGGATCTAAATTTCAAAAGAATTCAGCCATTGATTCAAACTAGTACATAAAATCAAAGATACAGTCTTCTGGCAAGCTATCATTAGTAATCATGAATAAGACCTACTAATGGGAAGAAAAAATACGTGTGGAGAAAGAATGGACCCTTGCGATACCCCAGCTTTACTGTTACATGACTGAGAATCCGTACAAAAGTCGTAATGATGATTTTGGATGAGCTAGTTATTTTTAGGCACGCTTGTATGTATATACACATAATTGGAGAGAACACTTCCATCGTCCATTTTAAAATTTAATAGTGAGTTTTTCAAAATGATCGAAAAACTTTTTCAAAAAAAATTAATAGAATGATTTTCGCAGAAGTTTAAGCTCGCAGATAGGCGTCTTCAAGGATATATTGATTTTTAGAATTTTTAGGTCCTTTTTATGAATGCTAAAAAAAGGATTATGGTGGTATAATAGGAAAAATATTTGATTTCACCGAAAAAGTGGCAATCAATTCATGGCCGCTTTCCAACGATTCTGAAGGAGAAGTGGTGAAATTATTTCTGACAGACTTTATGACAGGGCGGTATAACTTGTTATGTAAGAAGGAATTACGTATCAACTCTGTTAACAAGATAAAAATATATATAAAAAATAAATTCGAAAAGGTCAGCAGAATGAAGAAAGAGTTTAAGCCTCGTTGTATTGGGGGGGCTGATACCACATATCAGTAGGGAAGGCTATGTATCGGGTCCAAAAAAAACGAGTTTTCTTTTGTTAGTCTTAATGGTAGGATACAAAAGAAACCCATTCTTTTGCCGCTAGATGCCTCTCTTAGGGAAGCTTCTCCACCATGTCGTAAATTTTTTTTGTTAAACCCCTCTCACTTTTCGTTGATTTTATGATAGTGAAAACGTCGGAACAACATGTAGTTGTGAAATTCTGCTTTCTGCTTTACGGCAGGGGAAATAGTTAGAAGGCTTGAAATAGTTTACACGGAAGGTACTGTTGAGAAAGCCCAAGTTTGCGAGTGTTTTTACCGCTTCGAAAATGGTGATTGCAGACCAATATCGTCCAGATCAACCTTCAACCTCCCGAACTAATAAAAATATCGCGAAAATTCCTGAAATAATCTTGGAAGACCGTCACAGAACAATAACTGATGAACTTGTTGATCCATCTGGTGGGTCTAGGAGTTCCTTCCAATAGATTTTAAGCGAGGAATTGTAGATGAAAAGAGTTAGTACAAAATTTTGTGCGTTGAATGCCTTTTGTTTGAAACAATTTTTGACCAAAAACGGCATGACCTAAATTCTCTACCCGTCGTACTTACCCGATCTATGCGGCTTCTTTTTATTCCTCCGAATGAAAACCGTTTTCCCGACGTAGGAGAGATGAAGAAAGAAACGGCAAAGGCAATAAAATTAAATTAAAATAATCCCCGTAATAGTTTTTCGTTCTGTTTTGTGCAGAAATTGTAAAAGATTTCGTTTAGATGTCTCAAAGTTCAAAGGAGTTTATAACTAAGGTCAACACATTCCGGTTTTGAACTAATTGAAGCATGTATGAATACAATTCATATCTATGATATGAGGATCTCTACTTACAGATAAAAAGCAATTAAAACTCGAAACCTCTGTGATTAAAAATATCTAAACCGGATATGATAGTGAAGCTAGGACAAGATAGCCTTACAACCATGTAAATAGGATCTTATATTCTCGAAAGTATTTCCTAAATCTAACAAATATCTATCTGGAAATAATCTATTTTGTATACATTTCTTTCATAACCTTAAATAAGAAAAGCGAAAACATTTAACTAACCACTCAAACCAAGAAAAACTTTAATCCCCAGAAACAAAAGAAGTACTCTGCCATGAGTGCTACCTTTTTTCTGTTAGCACTTACCATTTATGATTAAATAGTTCCTATTGGTTTTTCATAAATCAAACACTTATACTAACAATCTCAGGAAATGAAAGGATAATGTTTGTAGGTATTCACCCTGGAACGAAAAACATTGGCTGCTCACCATAAAATCCTTCTGCTTGAACACTGTTGAAATAGAGTTGAAAGGCAGACGAACAAAAATGGAACAAAAGAGGAAAACCTCATAATTCCTTCAGAAGCCAAATGAGCGTAATTATTTTGTCCGGAAAGTTCTGACACTTTACTATCTTCGATAAATTTTAGTTCAACGACCTTCATTACAAATATTCACATTTGGGGCGTCCGTTAAAAACAAAAACGAAAAGTTCTAGGAAAGTTTTTCCAAAAATTTCAAGAGAATCCCAGATCACAGAAGAGAACGATTTTATATAGGAGTAGTTTAGAGCTTTTTTTTAGTATGAAAAGCTCTCTCCAGGATATGTTTAAGAGAGAAACTCCCTTTATTCTGTTCTGACCCTTAATATGGATTTGCAGACGATATACTGACAGAGTAACATTTCCTTCCTAAAGGGAAGAGTATGACACCTCTGTCTATTTACAACCTTCATGCTCCCTGGTTAGTAAAGTTTAAATGATTGCCACAGTGGAGGAAGGATACTCTGTTCGACTACAATCCAGAATTTAGTGCTTTAAAAATTTTACCAAAAACTGATAAAGTTCTATACTTTCACCGTCTGTTGGTGCCATCTGCCTTATGTCCTTCCAGATGTTTGAATCCATTCTACAGAAAATTTTTCAAAAGTCCTGGCTGATTTAAGGGAAGCGGTAAGGGGAAAAGAACTACCGGAAAATACAACTAACTGGGAAACTTCTTTGTGGAGGTCCACCAGATGGCTGGAAATATTACACTGCCAAAATTTTTGAATGTACCTACGCTTTCTGCAAGATATAATGCAATTCGATATTCGAGTGTAGAGAAGTGGAAGAAGTTGTAAGGTGTCTAAGGACTATAACTTATGCCTGAAATGTGCAAATATAAATGAAATTGAAATACCGTTGGAAACAAGGAAATCTAGTTTATTTAAATATTTGAAATATTATGCTGCCCCCAGTTGAAACTGTGGTGATTTGAACTGAAAATTGAATTCAAAAAGGAATATATTCTGCGGAAGTGATTTATCTGTTTCTACTCGATCACAATGGCAGGTTGCACTTGCAGGATTACGTAAAGTATATAAATAAATATATGAAATAAACAGCGTTTAGATACTTAATAAGAAGATGACACCAGGGGTGGATGGATGGTGTCTGTGATATAGATTCTCAATAACGTGCTAAGCCGTATGACTTTAAAAAAATCTAACGATTAGTGACCGAGCTAAGGATGATGAAATGTAGCCTTCCTATTCTATTGTAGTACTTTCAACGAAGACTTTGAAGATCGAGCAAGTTCTATTTTTCTACAGACTGAATGATATCAAAAAAGAATATATACCATTGTTGACAACATCTAATCAAGTGTCGAGAGGAGTTGGTGCTGCGTCTACTGGTGAGAACGGAGGTGGTTCCCTTTTTCTAAAGAACCACTTGCGATCCTCCAGTAAATAGATAGATGCTAGTAGGCATTTAGTAGTTAGACACTAACCAAAATATAAGGAGTACAAGGCTTTCTATCAATAGTATTTTGTTGCTTTAGTCGTTACTCAAATTGCTCTAACGAAAATTTACCTTTGACGCACCAATTTTTTGATGATTTTCCTCGCTTACAACAACATTTGTCGGATTATAATTCCAAATCTCCTCTTTCCCTGCCTCTATCTAAGCTATGCTGTATGCATTATAAGGATGCCCATTGAGCTTAAGTAACAATACTTTTTAAAAAAGATCTGAGGAGTAAAGTAGTAGGTCGGGAGAAAAACGCTTCTATGAAATGGCTTTAATTTAGATAAAACTCGAATGGAACAATGCTGATTGTATTATTCTTGTTGTATTATTTTTGAACTTCAAATAAATTTTTAAGATGACTATCAAGAAGGAGCTTTTATCGAAGTTAATCTATTATAGATGTCAAGATAGAAAGTTATGATAATTAAATGACAAAGGGGGGACACAGTGTACGAGATTCGGAGTTATGAATGTGACCCTATAATTGCAAATCTAGGTGTACCGCAAGGATCAGTATTAGAAGTGTTGTTGTTTTTGTTATATAATAATGGCATGAAAAGTGTTGAAAATATCTGAAAAAGAACTCCTCCAAACAATTGAATAAAAGCATCCGCTTGGGAAAAAAAATCAAATGACAATATTAAATGCTACTTCCCTCCTGAATTCAATACCTAGACCGTGCAAAATTAAATCGAATATGTATCCGGAGCAATTGTGTAAAAACCGGATATTGCAGATTAATATTAATAAATATAAAAAACGAAATATATATATATATATATATATATATGAAGGTGATGATTTAATTATTTTCTGGATATATCGTCATAATAGACTAATTGAGGTTGTCGAATCAAAATTATACCCGTCACGGTAATACCTCCCACGGGCGGCAAAGAGCAAATTTTTAATTAAAATTTCACTTCAATGGTAATAAAATTTTTATTTTTATTTTTTTTTGTGTATTATCCTATAATATAGTAATTTCATTGTCTTCTTTCAAAAGTACTGCAAACTTTGGACTGTATGCTGTGTTGATTTCATAGGCAAAAAATTAAATTTTAAATTAATTAATCCAGGGAAGCCGTTTGTGCTGCATGGGATGAAATCAGATCGCAAAAGTAGTTTCATTTTAATTATTTTATGTGTAATTAATCAAATTATATATAATTAATGTTCGAAGATCTGTCTTGTCACAAAGAATAGACGCTTTTATTTTCCATGACCATGAAGTAATGTGTAGTTCGCTGCTTATTAAAATCGTTTCCAGGCTGCTTTGCATATCAGGATGCTCTTGTAAACTTTTGTCTACTTCATCATCATCCTTGCCTGATTTAAGGTTTCTCAAACAGTTTACTATGAAGCTATTACGTTAGGTTTGCTCTCTTGACTTCGAGCAATTTTTTTTTTTGTTAGAGTTATCAGGTACCCCTGTCTCACCCTCCTTAACGTTTCAAATAAATCTGAAAGAGACTTACCTTTCCGTACGGCCGATTCACTACTCTTATACCATCTTTTTATAACACGCAAAATATTTTTAGATACACCCATATCATTCAACATATAGAAGAGTGCTCTTCTGTCGATGGTATTTCCCTTCCTTCTTGAAATCTTTAGGCTAATAAGATTGCTTAATGTGAACAGGTTTGTTTCGAGTCATTTACGTATAAGTTAAAAAGCAAAGGACCAAGGATTATTCCTTGTGGAACACATGACACTGAACACTGAGTCAATTGCTTGTCTTTCCGAGATATCCCGCTTCTATTATATAGGAATAGAATAGATATCATTTTTATTTTTTCATCAGAACTCGAATTCTGTGGTTGAATTGGTGAATTATCAACCTCACTCCACAATTTAATCGCGAAAAAAGTAGCGTCATGAGAACTCCATGCTATTTTAGAAAGTCTCCATTATATTATGTATTATTAGATACATAGAAGCTATATTAATAGCCCTCACTTTCTTTTCTAGCTGAATGCCAGGAGAACATCTAAACCCGCCCTAGAATTGGTATATGGTAGCCAATGTAAATTCTAGGCATGCTTTCTTCTGTAATTATTCGATCTGTGCTGGAATTTTTACTCAGGTCGGAAGACGAGTTCGTTGAGGTGTAAGCCCTGCAAATATGCTTCTCTACAAGGGATCAATCTCAGCAGAAGGCACCAGTGATTTATTTGCGTAATTGAGTAAAAATTCACGTAAAATTTTCTTCTACCTAAACTGTGCTGTGTGGATCATAGAGTTATGGCCTGGATTTAGGAGATACCGTAAAGAAATATATGCCTTAAGTCCATTTGTCGAAAGCTACATAGTACTGACTTTATTGTGCACAATGCCCAGTAAATTGTCCTTAAGCTGATTGCCGAAAATTCTTTAACTGACCCATAAGACTCTCACAGTCTCGCGCAGATATGACTTTCAGTTAAAATCTTCACCTGGACTCACCTCTCGGTACTTAACTTCATTGCTTCATCCCCTATTGAAAACAGTAGGCATGATGATAGGTAGTGATATGATCTTTTTACCTTGAAAGTTTAGAGGTAAAGTGCATCTGATTCTGAACAAGAGGTGGAGAAGCATTTGTACAGAAAGAATGAAAAAAAAACTTTCCAGTAGCTTAAATTAAGTAGAAACTTTTCACACAAAAAAACACTCCACTCTAATATTCACAATGATTCACCAATAAATCTCAACTTCTTCACCTTATGTTTATCACAATAAAAAACTTTTTCAACCCATGAATTTTAAATGGAATTATTTTCCAAAAAAAAAGAAAAAAGAAATTGGACAAAAAAGATACAAATTTCCCGGTGCGTTCTCAGAGAACTCTTCATTTTCTCGCCTCTGCAAATATTTTTATCTTATTTTAAATTTATTACCAGCAACAACGACAGTTTTATTTGCTAGAACTACTGAAAAACTTTGTCGAATTTATTCCGACTTTTTCTGGCTCTAACATGAAAATTCTCAAACATGTTTTACTTTCGAGCCAACTACGGTACAAATTTTTTCTCTCTATTTTTTTTTACTTTGTTTTTTTTTTTTCTTTTTTTTTGAAACTCCAGTAGAGAAACTTTCTCTTACTCTAAATTTGTTTACGTTTTTTTTTGTACATCTCTTGCCCAGCCCAAAAAGTTAAGCAATGGAAGTATATAGTCGTCCTGATGATGCTTGCATTCAGCAAAAGGAACTCCTTTGACTCGGAAGGAATTTTTAATTTCCTCCTCAGATGTATTTACACACAAAAAAGGAGTGAGTTATGTGTGAAGCTAGACGGCTTTAAATATGGCGAAGGAAATTGTGGATAGTTGCAGAAATGATGGAGGGGGTGTCTCAAGGTTAGCTGAGTAATTTTCCTAACAAAATTAAATGGCCACCATAGACACTTGAAAGAAGGCTCTAACCGGAGGGTAAATAAATCCTCCTGGAAGCGAGTTTATTTCCTTATATGGATGATAGAGTTCTTAGAAAGCGACGTGAAAGATCCTTTTATAATTATATTTTTCGTAAAAAATAGATACAAATCAGCTTATCAAGGAAATGCGTATCTATCTGCAAGTCCCCTTGGATTTACTTCAGAACTGCCTTTTATGTGATTTTTATTTACTTGAATATCTCACATTTATACAAAACTCACGAATTAATTCTATATTCTTCGAATTATGTTGAAATCATTATTTGCGTATCAATGCTGTTAAGGCACAGGACCCGTAAGTGGGTGTAAAGCCTTTTGTTTTAGAAAGAGGATAAAATGTATGTTTAAAAATTCTCGTTTAGACGACATCAGAAAGCTTTTCAGCTAAATGAGAATAAATGCTATTTGTAGCAGCAGAAAAAGGCAGCAACTGCATATTCGGAAGAAGGACTCTTTTTTATATGAGTTTTAGCTCTGTCTTGAACAAAAACCAATATGACATTTATTTGGTATTGGTAGCGAATCTTGGTAGGGATAGTTCTAGGTTACGAGAGCATAGGTCCAAAGTACTGCGACTTGAAACATCTTTAGTGGTTTTACTGATGTCTCTTCAAGTGTAGTCGTAAAATATATGTCGAAATACCATTGCTAGTGGGTCCTATGTTTGGATCCTATGTTCCTTAGTCAGTACTTTAGGGTATGAATCCTCAGCTTAAACCCTTGATTGGAGGATGACTGATGAATTTTAAATGTGGAATCAATTCTCATTATTGGAATAATTCAGAAGAAGTGTTGTGTTCTTCAATAAGGTTTTATTGTTGTGGCACAAACCTGAATTTATGCGCAGATATCTTCTCTACGTTTATACAACAGACAAAGGCAACATCATACTGTAGACGTAGTTATAATTTTTGTCACTGTAAGTAGGTTAAGTGCATTGTTAGGTTTACCACTATTGGAGTACTTCAAGGGTCTATGCTAGATCCGTTTTTATTATTTACTTTTTATACGTACCTCAGTGATTCTATTGTTTGCAGGAATTCATGCATTTTCATAAATTGAAACTATAGGTTCTTAAAAATTACAAAAACAATATAAAAGGGATCTTAAAAATATGAGAATTGGAAATATGAAATTATGTCACCTAATGCTCTCACAAATAAAACGAATTCATATAAAAACACTCAGAGAAAAGCAGAAAGGACAACCTTTACCCCGGTAGAAAATTAAAAATTCACCTAACCAGAAGTAATACGATTTTGTTATCCGAAAAACCCAGTACATTTCAATTTGTTCACATTCAAAGTACGCCCTCCAGATGATGCAATAAAATTGATTGAAATTGTCATTCCCCTGTACATTGTACAGTACGGTTAAAACGCCCCGAAAACGTTCCCCTTTAGTATGTGACCCAGCAATTTACGAAAAGCCTTTATCTAACCCCTCCGCTCATCAAATTTTATTTTCAACAAATAATTTAAGGTATCTCCAATTGGGGTATCATTTTGACGACAGTCTGGGCCTGGTGAATTTGTGCTGTGCGGCTTGTATAAATGTCAATAAAAATGTTATGACGGTTGAGGTCTGTTTTCCATTTTCGGTTAAGAGAGATATCCTTGGCATGGCAATCTCACCCTTTGATGGTGATTCCTTTTAATTTGAAAATGAAAATGTGTTCCGCTTGTCTAGAGCCCCTAATGACTATTAAGCGTTATCAAAGTCGTAAATTTGCAATCAGAGTATGTCGGTGGTAATGTGTTGTGTCGTGCTCCTGTACCACACAACAGAGGAGGAGGACGAGGAGTGGGATAGCAGCTCTTCGTTGAGTCAACATTGTAACACAAGACATCATAAAAACAATATCAAGTTGATCCTTATCTGCTGTAGCAGAAGAAAGGAATCCCCCAATATTTGCTCCTTTGTTTCAAGCGTTTTATGGAGTTAAATAAGCTTTTCCTCCCTTTAAAGTCGGCAGGAAGACTAAGATATCCTTCCCTAATTGTCTTCAAAGACCACATCCTGATCTGAAGGCACCACGCTGGGCTATCATCACAAAGCTTCTACAATGATGCTATCTAGATGGACCTGAGCAAAAACTTCGACTTTTTGTTTTGTTTTTCGTCAGTTATTTTTAGAAAATTAACTCATGCTCTCGTCGGGAAAATTTTCCTGCTAACAATTTCGAGTTCTCTCTATGGTGTTGGAGGGGAAGGTGGGGGAGGGGGGGGGGAGGCGTCTCTGTGTAACTGTGCATGTTGTGAAAAATGAACGAGTTTCGCCTATAATGCTCGTTTCATGTAGTTTGGGAGTAATCTTTATCAGCGGGTGGTACAGGATTTCATTAGGAGAATGTGCGGATTGTTTCGGACTTAATCTGATTTTGCACGTACTTTTGTAAGGGCAGTCATAGTCGGAAATAATTACAAATGATCATTATGGCTTGGAATTGTGTGTAGTAGCTGGAGGAAATGTACCACAAATTGGTGAAGAGAGTCGGAGGATAAAAACTTATCGCGTTGGCAATGGTACAAAGTTTTCAGGGATTCTATTAGTAAAATGGCTCGAACTGGAGATTGTACGGTATTAGATAACGTTATTTTGATGCACTCAGCAATAATTTCAGTTGACTGTGTAAGAATGCTGTTGGGAGCTTTACATGACCCAGTAAAACCTCTCCTTTTCACGTGTTTGCAAGAAATTTCACATTTTCATCCCCTTCCCGAAATCTTTCTGTGCAATTGTTGTGTAGGTCGTGATTCAATTTCAGTTTTCACTATAGACTTAAAATATTCTTGAATATGCTCGGGTGTGTAGTGTTTGCCACCATTCGCTTTATGTACACACGCCCCAAGCAAAGGAGATACTTCATATGTTGATTCGAAGTCACTAAATTGCAGTCCGAAATGAAACTCTAATGCATGCCAGATGTCCTGATTCGAGTCATGAATATTTCAAAGGAATTCATTTGCATTTCAAGCACTCGTGCCTTTGCATTACCCTCCTAACCTTGTTATAGTGTCCAAAATGTTGCCGATGTACGTCTTCTCATGTTCCGCTCCCCCCGGGAAAGGTTATCGTGGAAGCAAAAGTCAGTAGAATTTGGAGTAAGGTTGAAATTAGTGAAATTTGATTACTTTCAGCAGTACTTTCTTCTCGCAGGAATACTGTGTGTAGGATAGGATGAAGTGAAAATCAAATGGGAACTTAGTTGTGCTATGCACCAGGAGGGGTTGATTTTTATTTTAAGCCATGAAATTGCCTCGCATATCTTTTATTTGATGCTTTAGCATTTCCTATTGGCAATTTATTACCAAAATTTTCACCTCATCAGGGCAACTCAATCAAATGCCCTTAAAACAGTAATGCGACGGTGTTATCAACATTTTCGTACCATTTTACCTGTTCTTTCATATTTTCACCTCGGTTGGGTTAGAATCTCAACTCTTTTTCTCTCGATAATACTTGAAGGGTGGTATAAGTACCATAGGAGGTACTTGAAGGAATCAGATGCAATCAAAGTGGTTACTAGTAAGAGGTTCTGTTAAGAGGTTTATTGGATTTAAACCAGAGGGTAAGGACCCAGTGGACTTGGAAAGCATGACTGAAGGAGTGTGATGCGGCTTTTAAGCAAGAGTCTTCAATTTTTAAAAGTCAGGTGAAAGGCCACGAATCTCCAAGCAGTATTATTTCTGAATTACGAATCTAAGTTAAGACTTTATGTCCGTCTTATCCAAGGTAAGGGATATGCTATCTAGTTAAAGGAGAATAGTTAGTCTAAGAGTTAAAACAACTACCACGATTGTCAAAGATTGTCCGCTATAGGGGTCATGTACCTTCCCTGTTGCAATCGTTGGATGTGGATGAGCCCCTTCAGGTGTTGTTCAAAGCTGAATTTGATAATCATAAGTAAACAGATGACCAGATTATTTTTTTTTGTTAAGATAAAGCACGATTGATTTCATACAAAACGCCTTAAACACAACAAAAAATTGGTTTCTTTGCATTACCTTCTCAGAACGGGTCTTATCGTAAATTGAAGGAAACATACCTGACCGGCGATACAGTCATTCCTAACAAATTTTGCATAAACTTCCAGAAAAAAGCATAGGACTATTATTCCGATTAATTTAGTAAAATGAACAAATTGTCCAATCCCACACATTCATCTGTCCTTTAAATCTCTTTAATAAACTAAACTTGAATTCCACACGTTTAAAATTCTCTTAAAAGGCTTATTCCCAGCAGTCATTACCCGGCATTTTATCGCTTCATCAGTGTTATTCCGGGGATTAAGGTAAACAGCTTATTTAACTTCACCATTCTGCTTAAATATTCATAACAAGTCACACTCATGCTGTTCTTAAGATATTCATCCGCACCCATAGCTTAACCATCACTGTAGCATCTCGTGCCACTGAAAATCTCTATCGCTCCTTGAGGGATACAATTTCCTTTTCATGATATCCACATCACTTCCATTTCCATCCCTTGTGGAATAGCGCGATATGTTTAATCTCTTAAATGTGTTACACCATAATTACGACAGATTAATCTAATTACAATAATTCTACCAGAATTATTTGGATTCACTTCAGAGCATCGTAACTCAAAAGTTGACTGGATTAAGACACGAACGCTAATTTCCTTGAGGCCACCATGGAATTGCGTTCCCTGTCATAATGTTTTACACGAGGGAAATTACAACGTTAAGAGCTGTGGGACTATAGTTGCCAAG
>QYTT01077266.1:13087-23316 GCA_006980735.1 Dasypogon diadema | reverse complement strand
GTTTATTCGAGAAATATTAAACCAATAATAAGGATGTTGCATGGTGCAACCAAGCCACAATTTTCGGTATGAAAATTTTACTGTGCTATACTCCAGTCGCTTGGCAAGTACAATTTTCATCAGTAGAATTGACTCAACCACTGGTACCCAGATAAATCACCGCACCCCCATTGCAGGAATCTAACCTCCGCTCACAGAGGACCACCTACGTGAGTATAAATCTAAATTCGGGATTATCGCACAAATAGTTGTAAATATGTTCATCCAGGCGGGTGATCGAGCGGGCTGAGGCGCACGTTTACAGATTTTCTCCCTTGTTAGTGTGGGTTCGAATCCCGCACAGGACACGACGATTTATCTGGGTACATCAGTGCAGAGCAAACATGGCAAACTTTTTATGGAGCGTTATTCAATACAAGAACGTATTTTAATCGTAAAAAAACGTTTCATCAAAATCCGCCATCGATTTCGGTAACCATGCGAAAATTATGTGAAATCTTGGGGTCGTAGTAACGTCCTTTCAAAACCAACGAATTTAAAGAAAGTTATACGAGGACAGATAGTCCAGAAAGAACTTAGTGTGAATGTCCTGCTATTAAGGCAAATAATCAGTCAGTGTGAATCTCTCTACCCTCCATCGCTCTAAAATTGGCCCGTTCCCAAGGCCTCCAGGTTCCACGCAACAGTTTTCTGCCACTCCAAAGTGGTTTTATTCTCACAGTTGAAGACCAGAAAATCTGGTCAGAAGCTGAAGCCAAAGAATTTTGATTTTATTCCCTCATCCTTTTTCTCTAGAATTTTTTTTGGCCATCCTGATGCTGCACAGAACTTCCATATAAGATTGGTTTTGAGGTATCAGCATCATAATTTGGCTTGGGAGATATCCTCTTGAGAAAAGAGGTATCACCAGTCTTTATATTGTTGAGTCCGCATAAGGATTCGTCTCCATATGTACAACAATAACCCCACCTATAGCAGTAAAGGCTTCGCTCTTGTAATAGGCCGCTTTTCTAACATAAACAATGATCTTTTCCTTATCGGAAGTTGGTTTCTCCTCAGCGGAATTCGAATTGATTTCTTCCATTAGAGGACAATTCTTCTAAACAGTTCCTCTTGAATGTTTTATGGAAGGGCTTTGTGGCTAGTAGATGATCCTTCTCCATATTACGACCCTCTGCTTCCTAGTCACATGAATCTGACCATTTTCATGCTTGGTGGATCCAACTCTATCTAATTCGTCACATACACGTATGACGTCATCAGAGAGAAATGATTCGTCACCGATGAGATGCTGAGGAATTTTAGATAACTCCTCTCCGAGACCTTTTACCACCACGTTGATGAGGTATATTGGCCGCATCTTCAATTGTTGGCACGATATGAGAGCACCCACTCTCCCATCCTAATCAGATTTTTAATATATTGTTTTTTTCTTCATTTTTTGGGTCCCTCGAAAAGCAGGGAAAGGTAGTCGTCCCCATGGTAGAGACCCGTATATCCACGTGAAGTTTAGTTTATACCGGAGGACGCCTTGTATCGAGATTTCACGTGCTAGAGCTTAATCTCCCTTCAGCTATGCCCACATACTTGGATATAACCTGTAGGGTCCTATAAAAATTGTGGGAGGCTTTAAAAAAAGCGCAGAGACCCACTATTCAGTCTCGGAAGGGTATATAAAAGGGACCATTCAAACAGAAGTTGGCCATCTTCAAAAGGCCATCAGGAGCTCCACCAAGGGAAAATTTGAAACCTGGTAACTGATCCTGTAGCCGCACTCTTCTAGGCAGTGATGGTATCATAGAATATGATGGGAAAACTCATGGTCCGCTTAAGATTGCAGCACTTTAGACAAGCATTTCTTAAGCCCTTAACAGAGTTAAAAGAGTGGAAATCTTACCTCTCTACCATTGCTCTTCCAAAATTATATTTTCATTGATTTGAAAGTGTAATACAGCGGTGGCAGAATTGTAAAATAAAGGATTAGGACAATCACTTTCAAAATTGTCTGTCTTCCTTCTACTAGAGCAACTTTAACGGGTTCCAGCAGTACCCAAAATAGTCCCTAATCCAAAGAGATCTGATTGCGTATTCCCTACAGACATTCTGAACTGAAGAATAGAATGGTATTCCCTTTTTGTTCCGGGACGTCATGTTATCTTTAATCAAATTTCATCTGCTAACGTCTTAGATCTAAACAAGAGAAATCCCCACATCTCCGATGCCATCCTGCCTTGAGAATAATTCAAGCATCCATTTACCCTGTGCAGTTTTCACATTTTGTTCACTGTACGAGACAACATGACTTTTCCCTGCCGCTCCGAAACAACCGTCCACAGCCCAACTCCACAACTCCACAAGCTAAGGGCGTATATGTTGTCAGACACGATACCTTCCCAGGAGATCAGAGATTCCTCTCATGTAGCCCAATAAATCACATTAGACAGGAATAGACATACTTGAGGCAGCGACAATGGCACAATGAAAGGAAAAACATAAGAAAGAAAAAAGTGGTGCCACCCCCCCACCCCAAAATCAATCCTCCCTGAAAGGCAAATTTTCCGTTATTTTTCGGAGATCAGCATCAGCACTTAAATATTTCACGTTACCCATCTCCCGGCCCAAATATACGTCGAAAGGTAATGGAGCGGAAATTTGATTACGTATTGAGGGGTACAACAGGCCAAAATCTGCCCTAATTTGTCCAGGCCCCTTTTCAGACGGGGCAAAGTGCTTAACTGTGAACATTACTTTGGGGGCAGTTTCAACAGCCCGGAAAAAGGGTTCGCAATTTTAATAAGCGTCCGAGAGGCCCATTTTGGATTTCAACCTTCCTTTGGTCCCGGCTAAAAATCATAATAGACTTCTGGTAGACTTACCACCCTGTTTCCATTCGGGGGAGGAACAGTAGCAATATATTTTCATCGAGTAGAATTGAAAAGTTTTCACCGGTTGAACTTTTTCGCCATAAACCACCCATCGCAGGACTGAGAGAAGGAGCTGCAGGTATAGCAGAGAAGCATCCCTTGAGGAATTGATGAATTCTGTTTAATTTTTTAAAAGGTATCTCACCCCCAAGGGTTCTTTTCTTCCAGCAAAACGGGACTCAGCAGGTGCGTGTCGAATTTTCTTACCTGACGAGGATACTTTTGGCAGCTTTGGGTTAAATGTTTCCCCTCGACAGGGATCTTCCTTCCGCTCCCTGAAGTCATACACAAATTGAGACGTACAAACACGCGGTTTCTTTGACTAGACCCCCACAGTGCTCCTGTTCACTCTTCGTCCCCTTCTGTGCTTTTCTTTCTTTTATTTGGGGATAAACCAAGTAATCTCTGACATGGCAGGAGATGTGAGCCATACATACGAGCACCAGCCACAAAAGTGGAAAAAAATCCTCCTGAAACGTAGAGCAGCAGAAGTAGCAGCATTTTGAGTGGCAATGCGAAGTGGTTGAAAGTTGATTTTCGGTGGCTCCGTGTTCTTCTGCACACGTTGGATACCCCTGAAAAAGGGAGGAAGAAAAATAATCGCATTCCAAGGAACATGAGTGGTGGAGTCTTTATCCATTAAAGACCAACATGCATGCATGCGATCCCACCTCCTCTAACTTTCAGCCAAAACGTTGGAGGCTGGAGCTCTCTATCCCCCGTTGCCGTGATGGGTTTTTCTGTTACCATTAAAACATCTTTACGACGTCCCCAGAGATCGTGGCAGGAATTTTATGTGAAAGTTCAAGGTAGTTACTACCGGGACGAACACTGCTGTTGTACATTCGAAACCATATGCCAGGTACCTTGAAGAGGGTGGGTGCGGGAGTGGAAGCCCCTTCAAGTTTAGAGGATTCGAAAAAATGCGACAAAAACGATTAGGTATATTCGTGGTGAACTAGAACAGTAATAAGTGTGCCGCACAGGGATGAGTGGTAGAATTTTACGGGTAGAACGTTTTTTTTTTGTTTCGGAGAAGCGTTCACAAGAATTTCGTTCATTACGTGAGGTGTGACAAATGTTTGAAATGTTTCATGTAGGTGAGAATTATGTTAATTTTGTTAAAAATCGAAAGCAAGGTGACCTGCGGTTACTGATCCTCTTCCACACGAATTGTGGTCTTATAATTGAGTGGTCTCTAATTGTAAACTCCTCAGATCCTTAATACCGGTATTTATTTTCTTTTCATGTCCATTTAAACATGTGCGCTGTGGGGTCTAATGCCAAAAGACTAGCGATTCTGTCTGTCGACATATTATGAAAAACATCGGTCCATAAAAGCTACCTTGTGGTATTCCAGAAACATTTTAAAATGCACTCTAAAGCTCTCTATTCCACAATTTCGTATCTGGTTCAAGAAAAACAAGAGAATAGAGACCTAAGAAGGAAGCTTTTTAGAGGGTAGACTGAGGGCTCCATAGTTAAGGGGAAGCCTTGGAATAATTATGAGTCTAAAAAGACATACAAGATGTATAAGAAGTTCCCAGTTACTCACAACCACTCAATCGGCTCCGCCTAATCTCCATGTGAGGCAGTAAAAGGAAAGAAGGTGTCTGAGAAAGGAGAGCATCCTAAGACGGCCGAGATTTCTGATTTCTGAATCAACAGGAACTGATTCAAACTGATTTAGGATCCAGAGAACTTATGGAAATTAACTCCTCGGCGGAGCGTTTAAACAGTTAGAGACTGTAGAGAATGCAATCGATCGATAGAATCCCCTCCGTGCGCCTCAATTAGCCGTTTTTCCCGGCTCTGCAGAAGAGTCGGTCGTACAAGATCAGTACAGTAGCGATCCTCGTCTCCTTGGCACATCGAGTAGCCAACCCAGTCGTATCAGAAGAATCCCGTCTAATTCTTTAAAAGCAGCCCTACTGGCAGGGACCTTGTCAAAGGATCTCCAAAAGTTACTCGGAAAATATTGAGTGCACTTCGAGAAGCCAGTCGTACACCTCTCGTGCCCCTGTACTTCGAGTAGTCAGTCTTCCAATAATCAGAATTGAGAAACAAATACAAATGAATAAAAAACGCAAATTTCTCTGGTGCAATACCCTTTGCATTACCCTGTCATTTATGCTAAGGACTTTTGTTATGCTTGGATGAAATCATCCATTACCATGTTCATTAGTGGCTAAATTTCTTACTGGATAGGATTTTTTCGTGCTGTACTATTACAGCAAAGCAATAATTCAGTAGAAAATATATTCATTACCTCATTAATGAAGTATACTATACATTTCGACTCTAATAAATTTTAACATAGTGATATCATTGGAAATTCATAAATTACTCTTTGTTACATTCTACTTTCATTGATTCATTGAAGAAAATGTAATGCATGACCATGTAATTGATGCTAGCGACTTATATTTTTCATTACCTTGTTCGTCAATGGCCCGATTTCTTTCTGGGAAGCTGACACTGGTGTGGTTATGAACTGCATGTCACAGACCATTTTTTTGCTTGGCTATTTGATTATCCTACATACAAAGATGCAGGGATCTAGAAGTGAGTAATGTTCTCAAGCTAAAGGTGATCGAAAAGGTCTGTTTCAGCCCAACCTGTAATAGAGGGCGTAGATCTTTCAAATTCTATAAATCCATCTATCTATTCTATCTTTGTTTCAGAAAGATTTATGCAAATCTTCTTCTCGATTTATTTGCAGGAAAGGTCACGAAAAAGTTCTACCACCAACCCGAACCCCGCCTACAGTGACATCAAATAAATTTCCCAGCTTGACCCGATTCAATTGCCATATCTCCAACGATAGCAGTTCCCCGACCTTTTCTCTGCAAAAGACTCAATTAACGATGAAAACACAACGAGATAACTGGCCCCCGACTCAATAGGAAAATATTATTCTTTGATGTCAGCTGTAATCATGGCCAGCAATTGACCTTCAGCTGTTGCTGCCGTCCACCGCGCGCTTGATATTGGATCTGCTCACAGCACAGCACAGCACAGTGAAAAATGAGGAGGCGGTAGCCTTTCGGGCTATTCATTTCCAACCAGAAGCCCCAAGTCAACAAACACTGGTAATTTTTCGCAGCTTTATAACCTCCGCAAAGTCCATGAATGCAGTGATTCATGGAAGTAGTAACCTGGGCTTCTGTTTACTTCCTCGAAGAAAGTCCCCATCCAAGACAAGATTCAAAACCGAAAATTTATGTGGGTTGGCCTGGGCACTGGTGGTGTACAGTCGTCGTCGCAGTCGGGAAATTTATCCATAGGTCGGGAAATTGTCCGTGAACTCAATGGGTCCATGGAAAATTAACGTTTCATAGGTGTACTACTGCCTACGGATCCCATGCACCTATGAGAAATTATTTTAAAATTCCGTTAAAATTTTTGCACAATTTCTGCAAAAGTATCTGAATGTGCCGGGAAGACCTCGAGACCCAAGCAACCAGTTCTCCACGACGGATAGATTCATTCCCGACCGCGTACCGTTTTATATTTTTCTGTTTCCAATTCCTGCCTGCGTCAAATAAAGCTGTTGGCTCCCCATCACGACTCCCATCCCATCCCAGCACTCCGTCCCCCGGGTGAGTGGTTATTACGACGAGTGCAAATCAAACAACAACGAGCTCTGGGCACATACTCCGAGCCCCGATGGAATTGCGGGTGCCGGGGACTGCCTTGTTTATGCAAATAGTTGTCTTTACCATTTTTGGGGTACTGAAAACGGGCCCACAAAGTTCCATAAAACAATAAAAACTCGGCGACGTGCATTGACTTGTTCTGACAAAATTGTCGGGTTGCGCGATGATTCTCTGCTGCAAGAAGATTGGAAATTGGAATCACTGAGATCCGCTGTTGGGCGGTTGGTAGTGCGGCCGGGCCGGGCACAACAGCCACGGGGGGACCAGAACAGTGACTAATTTCTCATCTGGTCCATATTTGGGCAATAAAAGCCGTTACAATGGTCGCAAATTGAATGCTATAAAAATTTCATCTCGGCTAGGCTTAGGCTAGGATAACCACAGGCACCACAGGAATGTGGATTGAGGCTAGCCACTTGAATGGGTAAGAAAGTCCAGTGTAGGTGGAGGAAATTGCAATGTTTTGCGGTCACAATTAAGTGCTATCGTGATCTGCTCCAAATCTGCCCGGGATTTATTTTTGTACGGCTATCTGGACTATCTGTCCGGGTAATAGTCAGATGTTTGGTTACTTGGCTCCAGCTATTTAACGAATTTCTTTAGATTCAAATTGAAAAATAAAAAAAACGGGCTTGGGCTCTCTCTAATTGCATTGAGTGTGATTTCGGAGTGGGTAGGAAACTTGGAGTAGTCCCCCTTTATCCATGTTGGCTCTTGGCTCTTGGTTTTGAATGATTTGCGCCCGCGTCTTGTTTTTCTCTTGATGGAGGCGAGCAGATCTGGTGTCGTTGTATTTCCCTCGTATTTTTTATTTTGTCGTTTGGTTTATTTCTGTTTGTGAAGTGCAAACGGCCCACATGTGCAACCGATTTTAACGACTTTTCACTGGAGGCTCCAGAAGTCTCGTAAGATTTGTGCGTTGTACGATAGCTCCGTGTGCATGGGCTTGGTAGAAATTTTTAGAAGGTCTAATCTTATAAGCGACATAAAGCCAGTTAATACTTGTCAAAAAAAGTGAGGCAGGGCGGGCCTATTAAGTCCAAATCGAAGGCTTTCAGGTGTTACAGTCAGAGCACTGATCAAGGACCACTGCTGCTTTTTTTATAGTTGGGATCTTCCAGACCTTGTGTACTTCGATCTGAAGAGATCTTTTGTGACCGATCCCAAGTGATTAGTCTACTGTCATCCGCTGAAAATTGGGTCCATTACTTCGTTAATGAAGTAATGAATACATTTTCTACTGTGTAGTTCTGACGAAAACAGGTCAGCAATGAGGAAAGTACCCACACGTTGAGTTGTGGGACGGACAGGAAAGGGGATGATAGACTATCAGATTGTTGTGACGGATTGAGACGTGGTTTGGTAAGTAACGCGATGAAGTGCATTACCACCTCAAGTAGTTCCTTAGTGGACACAGGTGGTTTTGGTACCACTTCAATAAGTTTAATAGGGCCGACTCACCGAGGTGCCCGTATTGTGAAGATAACAGAGGTGCCGCCGAGCATACACTTTTTTCCTCCAACCGGTGGACGGATGACAGAGTAGCCATAGAGTTCGAACTACTAGGAACGGGAACTAGTGACAAGATTCATAGAGAATACTCTCACCACAAAGAACCGAGGGACGATGAGAAAGCGCGCTCCAGTGAGTGGGTCCAGTCCGAAGTAAAGTGGCAAACGGTTCCGAGCTAAATCCCTCCGGGACCGAAGCCTGAACGTCCGGCAATCTGCCGGTTTTGAGGACTTTAAAGAGAAAGTGTACACTCCTACCAACCCTACTGAGTACTGGATTTGTAGAGCCGTTGCGTCTTCTTTTCATGGATATTGAGGAATATTCGAAAAAAATCTTGATTTTTGAAGAAAAGTCGTGTGAACCGATGGGGATTTAAATAGACACCCGCACTTCGCTCATCACCAGAAGAAATTTATGGTTCGTAGTGGATGAAAAATTTGGACATTAATTAATTTTAGTTGCCTGCACTGAATTCCTAGAATCCTGACTGTGAAAAAGAAGCGCCAACGGAGGAGGCTACAAAAGAGTTTCTTGACCCTCCGGACCCGCTCAGGAATCAGTTCTTGGACCGGGTTTCTGGAATGTATCCTATGTTGGAATTTTTCGAATAAAGCTGTGAGATGGAACCTTTTTTGTAGGTAACATGGTTGCAGTAGTCATAAGAAAAAGCACCGATAAAGCTCAGAAGAGACTTAACTAAATTATAACACGTGTGGATTTTTGTTTGGAAGATCAGGGGTCCTCGCAACTGAGAAGACAGAAATAGTCTTGATCACCAGAAGATGAAACCCCGTGTCGGATTGGCTCCAAATGAACTAAAGTGGGGTAAAATTTTTAATATACATCTACCGGATGTCTAGGATCTGGCAAGAGAGGTCCTAACACACTGCATTTGATAGTGACCTGATTCTCAAGGTGATTTTAACGGAAAATTGTATTCGGTAGTTGATCGGCAGAATTCTGGGTTTGAATTTAATACCAGCAGTGCTGATGACCTATAGGATTTGTTTAATCCTAATATTTGAATATGAATCCTAAGTTAGTTAAGGTTTGAAAGTACATCACTAGATAGGGCCCAATCTGTCCCAATACTGTCCTTGGAGGCATCATTGGTAGCACCGGATGCTGTAGAGTCAAGTGAATATTGGGACCCTTAGAATACTGTGGTACATTCAGTGTTTGCTTGATAGTGGTAACCCAATCCTATTCTTAAGTTAGAGGATGCTTTTGTGCTGATAGTGGCAACTCCACAATTTCCTTGAAAGATGCAAAAGAAGATGAAAGTTGTCTCAATGCTTTTGTTCTTAGGCTGCCACCAAATCTAACTTAGGGCTCTGCTGTGGCTGTGCAAGATTTAACTCTGATTCTTCACTGAAGATAGCAAGCCACAGCCACTGCAACGCTTTATTTATGGGACCTTATTTCCCTATGGAACGGTTGCAAATGGAAAAGAAAGTCCTGGAGTTGCATCAGTCATTTTGAGTTGGATTCACAGTGGGATTGGTTTACAGAAGGACAAGATTCATTGCAGGCTGTTTCCTCGGGGCTCTAGATCGTCAAATAGCGATGTGATTTTGAGTTTATTTTATTTTTTTCCTTTAGGATATTTTTCTTTAAGAGCTCTACTCTGATTTTCTGTTCCAGCTTGAAATTAGTTTTTCGTCCTACAATTTTACAATTCAGGCAATATAAAAGTACAATTTGTTGCAATTGGTAACACTAAAATCAAGAGTAAATTGCTTTTTCAAAGATCTCTTCTCTTCAGTAAATTTAATTCACACTTTCTCTTAAGCCATGGTATTTTTCAAAGAAAACAGAAAACTCGTATTTCATTTCTCTTTGTGGAATGCATTGTTGCACTTTCCTTTCCACATATAAAACCGCTGCGCAAGCTGCGCAGCCGCGCAGATCAACAAAACTACGAATCTTGATGGGACCGCGCGGCTGATTTGTGATTTTTAAATTTGAAGTTCGTTTTGTTTTTGTGGTGGCGATTTTTGTGAATATTTGAAAGGAACAGTTTGTTGAAATTAGTGTTTGTGAAATTTTACAGTTCTTCATTGAAAGCTGAGAAATTGTGAGTATTGCACCCCAAATAAAAGATTTACTCAAGAAAAGTGGGAACCGGTGTTTT